>CAUYPK010064950.1:0-19356 GCA_963574355.1 Loris lydekkerianus
CCAAAAAACAAACAAACAAAAAACAAAACCTATGTTTTGACCATGCCCATAGTTACTGTGCTTCAAGCAATTTATATAAGTAATTCTATAAGTCAATAGTAACATCACTAGAAATAAAATTTTATCTGTAAAAAGTATATAAGAATATAGATACGCATAATACATAAAATACAATGAAATATTACTATAATGTATTTTCTGCATACATGCTTTTGACGAGACCATAAATGTCATTTTGTGTCCTAGGAAATTTAAGTTACTTATTATGAAGAAGATGTCAAACCTGGAAGTGGTAAATGGTGTTTGAAGAACTGCTCTAACCAATTCTTTTACTTTTGTTGTTTTGTAGATAATGAGCTTCAGTCCCCAAGATCTGCGAAGACGTTTGTGGGTGATTTTTCCAGGAGAAGAAGGTTTAGATTATGGAGGTGTAGCAAGGTAGTGATAATATGAATACTCAGAACTTAGTTCCTTTCTTCCAAAGGTACCATTACACTTTGCTTGCAAGTATTATTTTCTCAATCTTATATTTTAGGAAAATGAAATGTAGCAAATTATGATATCTTTATTATGCTGTAGCTATAGAACTTCAATGAATATTAATTCAGTGCTTTCTCTAATGTACTGACTGCTACATTGATTTCACCCACATCATTCATTTAATTCTCAGGATAGCCTTGTGAGATAAAATTTTATAGATGTTGAAGAGGTTTAGAGACTCACCTAAGGCACGTAGTTTTTTTGTTTGTTTTTATTGTTGTTATTGTTGTTTTTAGAGATAGAGTCTCACTTTATTGCCCTCGGTAGAGTGCTGTGGCATTACAGCTCACAGCAATCTCCATCTTCTGGGCTTAGGCAGTTCTCTTGCCTTAGCCTCCCGAGTAGCTGGAACTAAAGGCACCTGCCACAACGCCTGGCTATTTTTTGTTTGTAGTTTGGCCAGGGCCGGGTTTGAACCCACCAACCTCGGTATATGGGGCCAATGCCCTACCCACTGAGCCACAGGCGCCACCCAGGCACATAATAAGTTAACACAGCCTAGATGCAAGCTTTGTATTACCTAACCACTAACCACAGTATCGTCCATGGAGCATACAAGGCCCTATCCTAATCATTTCATGTATCACAGATTAATTATGCAGATAATAATCACTCAATTTCCAACTGAGATTAATACATCATGAGAATATAGAAGGCTTCATAGGATTGGAATGTGTTGCTTTAAAAAAATTAAAATGGGGCTTGGTGCCTGTAGCTCAAGTGGCTAAGGTGCCAGCCATATACATCAGAGCTGGCGGATTTGAATCCAGCCCAGGCCTGCCAAACGACAGTGAAAACTATAACCAAAAAATAGCCGGGCGTTGTGGTGGGCGCCTGTAGTCCCAGCTACTTGGGAGGCTGAGGCAAGAGAATCGCTTAAGCCCAGGAGTTGGAGGTTGCTGTGAGCTGTGATGCCATGGCACTCTATCCAGGGCGACAGCTTGAGACTCTGTCTAAAAAAAAAAAATAATTAAAATGCTGACATTATAAAATGGGAGTTGAAAGTCTTAATTCTACTTTCATTCTTCCTATTAGAGCTTTTACTCAAACCCTAAAAGATAGTCTTAAGTAAAAACTGCTCTGCTTGTTCTATAAAAATATTTCATACCTGGTTATAAATTTGTAAAGTAGTAGAGGTATGGAAAGGCAAGGGTCAAGACTGTTGAAATATTTTTTTCTGTTCTCAATAATGTGACCTTGGGCAAATATCTTGATCTATAAAATGAGAATAGTAACATGTACCTTTCTAGGATTATTGTGAAGAATAAAAATCTTGTTTATTAATGAGCTAGTCCAGAGCCTGCACTCAGTAACTGGTGGCTACATTTTAGTAGTTCTTACATTGTGTTTCCAAGTTCAAATAAAACTATTTCAAAATGTATGAAATAATCACAGCTGATAAATTAGAATAATAAACTAGAGAAGAAACATTTAATTTTGTTCAAGTTAAGAGATAATTCAGGAGCAAGATGAACATTCATTCATTATCAGGAAATCAACTACCAACATTAAAGTGTAAGCAGCTTTAGGCCATGAACAAACATGAAAAGAGATCTAGGATATGAGCTTTGATACCACATGTGTTGGCCCAGATCTGCTCTATAATAGACCTATCCAGGTTACATAGTTTTAGTAAACATAATCATAATGTTAATATGGATTCATATTTTCCTGGCGTTCTTGAATTGGAGCTTCTCAGAGCATTTTTCTGATAAATAAGTGGTGAGAATTAAATGCTTTACTGTCTCTGTGAAATTGATTTTTCATATTCATTTGAGGTATAGGGAGTAGGTATTGATGGGAATTATTATGAGAAATAATAGTAGATGGAATAGTAGACTGATTTCAGCCACTGTAATAACATTGGTCAATAGTGAGTCTTAAAAATTTGCCTGTATATAATATTTTATTTATTCTAAGACTAACATTTTCACATTTTAATGTCTCTGAAATTGGGATGTGTATAAGTGTAGCTGGAAAAATTTTTAGTAGTTCATCAAATAAAGATGAATGATGCCTTAGATGCTTTGAAATATAATGAGCAATGCATAACTATCCCTGTAAAATAGATGGGAGTTTAAACAGAAGCAATAAAAAACCAACATGAGATTAGAAAAGTATCTGAGGATTGTAGATTTCTGAGAACTTTGTAGCACTGCTTTTTTATTTGTTGGTATGGTTACTTACAAAATTTTTCATCCTAAATTATCTTTTGATTTCAGAGAATGGTTCTTTCTTTTGTCACATGAAGTGTTGAACCCAATGTATTGCCTATTTGAATATGCAGGAAAGGATAACTACTGTTTGCAGATAAACCCTGCTTCTTACATCAATCCAGATCACCTGAAATATTTTCGTTTTATTGGCAGGTTTATTGCTATGGTAAGTGCAGGTAGAAAACTGTGCATTTACTTTGCAAATTCAGCGATACTGAGTTTTCTCCTATGTGCCATAACAGGTCTTACTATAGGAAAGCTTTTTTTTTTAAACCAAAAATTCATCTAGGCACAGTGGCTCATGCCTGTAATCCTAGCCCTCTGTGAGGCCAAGGTGAGAGGATCCCTTGAGCTCAGGAGTTTGAGACCAGTCTGAGCCAAAGTGAGACTCTGTCTCTACTAAAAATAGGATAAATTAGCCAGGCACTGAAGGGTAGAGGGCTGTAGTTCCAGCTACTTGGGAGGCTGGAGGCAGGAAGATCACTTGAACCCATTAGTTTGAGGTTGCTGTGAGTTAGCCTGATGCCATGGTACCCTAGCCTGGGTAACAGAGTGAGACTCTTGTCTCAAAAAGGAAGGGGACCTGGAGTGGTGGCTCACACCTGTAATCCTAGCCCTGTGGGAGGCCAAGGCGGGTGGATTGCCTGAGCTTAGAAGTTTGAAACCAGCCTGAGCAAGAGCAAGACCCCATCTCTAAAAATAACCAGATATTGTGGCAGGCGCCTGTAGTACCAGCTACTCGGGAGGCTGAGACAAGAGGATCAGTTGGCCCCAAGAGTTTGAGGTTGCTGTGAGCTATGACGCTACGGCACTCTACTGAGGACAACAAAGTAAGACTGTGTCTCAAAAATAAATAAATAGGCAACGCCCATAGCTCAGTGGGTAGGGCACCAGCCACATATATCAAGGCTGGTGGTTCAAACCCGACCAGGGCCAGCTAAAACAACAATGAAAACTAGTGGCGCCCATAGCTCAATAGGTAGGGTGCTGGCCACGTACACCGAGGCTGGTGGGTTCAAACCCAACCCAGGCCAGCTAAACAACAATGACAACTGCAACAAAAAAATAGTTGAGTATTGTGGTGGGTGCCTATAGTCCCAGCTACTTGGGAGGCTGAGATAAGAGAGATAAGCCCAAGAGTTTGAAGTTGCTGTGAGCTGTGATACCATACACTCCATTCAGGGTGACATCATGAGACTCTGTCTCAAAAAAAAAAAAAAAGAAAAGAAAAAAGAAAGAAAGAAAAGAAAAGAAAAGAAAATGCAACAAAAAAAGTAGCCAGGCATTGTTGCAGGCATCTGTAGTCACAGCTACTTGGGAGGCTGAGGCAAGAGAATTGCTTAAGCCTAAGAGTTTGAGGTTGCTGTGAGCTGTAACACTAAAGCACTCTACTCAGGGCAACAGCTTGAGATTCTGTCTCAAAAAAATAAATAAGTAATACAAAAAATAATCTTCTAACATTTTGAAATAAAATATGCAATTATCCTAAATGGTATTGTTCCCCTTTTTCCTAGGCTCTGTTCCATGGGAAATTCATAGATACAGGTTTTTCTTTACCATTCTATAAGCGTATCTTGAACAAACCTGTTGGACTCAAGGATTTAGAATCTATAGATCCAGAATTCTACAATTCTCTCATCTGGGTGAAGTAAGTTTCTATTTCCATTTTATTTATGAAAATATAGCTTATATGCTTTCATCATGGTATTGGTAACTTATCCAATGTGTAATTGGTTTATTCCAATTAAATGTGTAATTGGTTTATTCAGTTTAAATGATCTATACATCAAACCTGTCTTACTATGTAATATGATAAATTTCACAGAAGTATACCCAAGATATGAGTCAATAATATGACCTTAGAGCATGGTCTTCCAATTTCTTCTTACTATGATGTCATAGGCAAATATTAATTTAAGTTTAGTTAAAGCTTTCAAATTATGATTTCATTGGTGACTGTAACAAATATTGCTAATTTTATTTGAACAGAGAAAATAATATTGAGGAATGTGGTTTGGAAATGTACTTCTCCGTTGATAAAGAAATTCTAGGTGAAATAAAGAGTCATGATCTGAAACCTAATGGCAGCGATATTCTTGTAACAGAAGAAAATAAAGAGGAATACATCAGGTGAGAGAGTGCTCCTTATGACATAGGTTAGCCTTTCTATCAGACTAGCATGTTGATAATTGCCTGCTAGTGCTAATGGACACTATCTCAAAAAATATTTGTCTTTGTACTAATGATTACCCTATGGCAGTTATTTCTCATTTCTAAAGAGTTGCTGGGGGTTTTTTTTGTTTGTTTTGTTTAAGTGTGGGTTCTTTTTTTCTCCCTCTTTTTCTTTTTTTTTTTTTTTTATGTGAAAGTTTATTTTTTTTGTTGTTGCAGTTTGGCAGGGACCAGGTTTGAACCTGCCACCATTGGTATATGGGGCCGGTGCCCTACCCACTGAGCCACCGGTGCCGCCCCCTTTTTTCCTCTTTTTAAGAGCCAAGATCTTGGCTCAGCACCTGTGGCTCAAGTAGCTAAGGCACCAGCCACATACATCTGAGCTGGTGGATTCTAATCCAACCTGAGCCTGCCAAACAACAATAGCTGCAACCAAAAAATAGCTAGGCATTGTGGTGGGCATCTGTAGTCCCAGCTACTTGGGAGGTGGAGGCAGGAGAATTGCTTGAGCCCATGAGTTTAAGGTTGCTGTGAGCTGTGATGCCACAGCACTCTACCCAGGGCAACAGCTTGAGGCTCTGTCTCAAAAAAAAAAAAACAAAAAACAACCCAAGAGCCAAGATATAGCTCTCTTGCCCAGACTAAAGTGTACTGGCGCAATCATTGTTCATTGTAACCTTGAACTTCTGGCCCTGAACAATCCTCCCACCTCAGGATCTCAAAATGTTGGGATTGCAGGTATGAGCCACAGTGCCTGGCCTAAAATGTGTTTTTGAAACAGTTTTAAGGGTAGAAGTCGTGACACTGGATCACTCTTGAATACCAGTTCTATGACCACTGCACCATATAACATGTCATTAAGTAGAATCTCAGATTTATATGCAGATGTTTTTATGAGGACTATTGTAAGATAAGGTAAAATTTATAAGTAAAATTCTTTGTATTGGTTCACACCCCTAGTCTCAAGAGTTATTAGTTCATTCATATCTTCTTTTTTTTTCTCATATCTTCTTAATAGCAATTCTGTACAATCAAGGTTAAATTTAGCATATCTGATTGTTAAGCTGCAGTTTCTGAGTTTTCTTGTGTGGGGTTTTCTCTAAAATTAAAATTGTACTATATGACACAGTAGACAATCACTATTTGTTGGTAAATAATCTATCCTTCTCAAAATTAATTTTAAATATCCTTTTAAAATTTAATTTTTTAAATTATTTCCACAACTTTTTTATTATATGTCTAGATTTTGTTACATCTAGAATACTGAAGAAGGAATGATTCAAGATTCCAAGTAGAGAAGAGATGTATTACATTCTTCAGTAGTTTTGTTGTTGTTAATATAACATTTTAAGATAATGGATAGCGAAAAAGGTTTTTTATCTACTGGTTTGCTCAAAATTTCAGAGTTATTGAGGTTTTAAAAAAAATATTTTTGAAGAAGTATGAAGTAAAATATACAGATTTTAGGGCGGTGCCTGTGGCTCAGTGACTAGGGCCCAGTCAAACTGCAACAAAAAAATAGCCAGGTGTTGTGGCGGGCACCTATAGTCCCAGCTACTCAGCAGGCTGAGGCAAGAGAATCACCTAAGCCCAAGAGTTGGAGGTTGCTGTGAGCTGGGATGTCACAGCACTGTACTGAGTATGACAAAGAGAGACTCTTGTCTCTAAAAAAATACAGATTTTAAGTTACAGTTTGAATTTTGACAAATGTGTTTATCAGCCTAAATGTGAGCATTTTAAGCGCAGAATAGTGCTAGATCACTCTTCTAAATACCAGTTCTGTAAACTATTCTATATAACATCATGTTCATGTAAATATGACTCAGATCGAATTATGGAACGTTCTTTTTCCTTCTTGCTCCCCTAGAAGGGAGCATACACATCTGCCTTTCCTTGGCCCAGAGGCAGCCAGTTCTGTTTAGTTGTAGTTCTATAACTACGGTTCATCTTGAACTTCCTAAAAGGAATTTTATAGTATGTACTCTTGCATCTGGCTTTTTGTGTGTTTTCTTTTACTCAGTATTTGTAAAATTCAGCCGTGTTTTGCATATCAGTATTTTATTCCTTTTTGTTGCTGAGAAGTATCTGTGTATATACCAAAATTTTCTATCCATTCTCTTGTTGATAGGCATTTGGGTTGTTTTCTAGTTTGGTGCTATGATGAGTAAAGCTGCTATGCACACTCTTAAGTCTTTTTGTGGAAATATTTCTCTTGGGTAAATACCAATGGGCCTTAGCCTAGGTGTTTAACTTTATTAGAAACTGTCCAACAGTTTCCCAAAGCGATTATGCCATTTTACAGTCCTATTAGCAATATTAGAGAGTTGCTTCACATTATTGTCAACTTAGTATTGTCAGAAGTATCTCACTATGATTTTAATTTCCATTTCTCCTTTGACCAATGATGTTGAGTACCTTGTTCTGTGCATATTAATTACTTGTAGCTTTTCTTTTGTGATGTGTCTATTTAGATCTTTTGTACATTTTATAATTGGGTTGTCTTTTTTTGTTGTTTATAGATGTTTTGGTTTGGTTTGGGTTTTGTCCCTAAAAGAGTTAAGGTCTTGCTGCGTTGCTCAGGCTGGCCTTGAAGTCCTAGCATCATGCCATCCTCCTGAGTAGCTGGGACCACAGGTGCACACCACCATACCCAGCTTGACTGTAGGAGTATTTTATGTGTTCTGGATCATTGATGTTAGTCTTCTACTTGTCTAAAATAGGCATTTAAAGATACAAATTTCCAACCAAACACTACCTTAGCTACATCACACAAATTTCAATATGTTGCATTTTTCATTATTATTCAGTTCAGAATGTTTTCTAATGTCCCTGTGGTTTCTTCTTTGATCCATTAGTTATTTAGAAGTATAATATTTATGTCAGGGGCAATGGTTCACACCTGTAATTCCAGAACTTTGGGAGGCCACACTGGGAGAATCACTTGCAACCACCTGAGCAATGTAAGGAAACCATATGTCTACAAAATAAATTTTTTTTTTTTAATTTGGAGACAGAGTCTCACTTTGTTGCCCTGGGTAGAGTGCTGTGGCATCATAGCTCACAGCAGCCTCTAACTCCTGGGCTCAAGCCATCCGGTTGCCTCAGCCTCTGGAGCAGCTAAAACTATAGGTGCCTGCCACACCTGGCTAGTTTTTCTTTTTTTTTATTAGAGACAAGGTTTTGCTCTTGCTTTTGCTCAGGCTGGTCTGGAACTCCTGAGCTCAAGTAGTCCTTCTGCCGCAGCCTCCCAAAGTACTAGGATTGCGGGCATGAACCACTATACCCAGCTGTACAAAATATTTCTAAAATAGACAGGTGTGATTGTGGTGGCACGTGCCTGTAGTCTTAGCTGCAGTCTATCCACCTCTGCCTCCCAGACTATTTTTAAATATTACATGTCTAAAACAACTTTCTTCTTATTAGCATCTGCATGGCATATCTTCCTTTGTTCTTTTATTTTCTCTCTCTGTCATTATATTTAGAAGTGTTTCTTGTAAGTAGTATATTCTTAGGTTTTATTATTTTTATCCAGGTCTGATAATCCCTATATTATAATTGGAGTATTGAGTACATTTATATGTAATGTTATTACTGATGTGGTTGAAGTTAAGTCTAACCCTTACTATTTGTTTCTTATTTTCCCAGCTTCCTCTTTTCCTTTATCCCTGCCTTCTTTGAATTAATAGACCAATTTTTACTTAAAAAAAAAAAAAACCTATTATGTTGGTTTCTGTAGCTATATCACTTTAACTATTTTAGTAGTGACTCTAGTCTTTCTAATGATACACATCCCTTTCTTCCTAAAATTAATATTACACGACTTGTTTTACAATGTAAGAAGGCTGTAATGGTATAATTTCATTTAGCTCCATTCATTTGTCATATTGTGCTGTGTTTTTATTGTCATATTTTATTTCTACATGTTATAAATCTCATAGTACTGCACTGTTAATTCTTGCTTTAAGTACCTATATACTCGAGTATATACGGTAATCAATAGATTTTTAGGAAATTATGAATAAATTCTTTTATATTTACTCACATTACCATTTCTAACACACTTCATTTCTTCCCCAAAAATCCATATTTCTTTGTCTCAAAAAGAAAAAAAAAAAAGTCTCTGTCATCCTGGGTAGAGTACCATGGCATCATAGCTCACAGCAACTCAAACTCTTGGGCTTGAGCAGTCCTCTTGCCTCCGCCTCCCAAGTAGCTGGGATTACAGGCGTGCACCACCATACGTGGCTAGTTTTTCTATTTTAGTAGAGACTGGGTCTCACTCTTGCTCAGGCTGGTCTGGAGCTTCTGAGCTCAAGTAATCCACTGGCCTGGGCCACGCAGAGTGCTAGAATTACAAGGGTGAACTACTACCATGTTTGACCACTTGCAGATACATTTTTCTAGAACAATTTTCCTTTGGCTTTAAACACTTTCTTTACCATTTCTCATAGTTTGCCTCTGCTGGCAATAAGTTTTCTCAACATTTCTGTGAAAAATGTCTTTATTTCACATTCATTTTTGAAGGATATTTTCCCTATAATTTAGAATTTTAGGTTTATAGAATAATGATATGGTTATGTTTTTCAAAAGAATCTTCATTTCTTATGTATACTGAAATATTTGTTTAAAATATAAGTATAACCAGGTGTGGTAGCTCACGCCTATAATTCTAGCTCTTTGGGAGCCCAAGGCAGCTGGATTACTTGAGCTCAAGATTTGGAGACCAGCCTGAGCAAGAGCAGACCCCATCTTTAAAAATAGCCAGGTGTTGGGGCAGGTGCCTACAGTATCAGCTACTTAGGAGCCTGAGGCAAGAGAATCTCTTGAGCCCAGGAGTTTGAGGTTGCTGTGAGCTATGACACCATCTACTCTACTGAAGGTGACAAAGTGATACTCTGTCTCAAAAAAGAAAAAGAAAGGCTCAGCACCCATAGCTCAGTGGTTAGAGTGCCGGCCACATACACCAAGGCTGGCAGGTTCAAACCTGTCCTGGGCCTGCTAAATGACAATGACAATTGCAACAACAAAATAGCTGGGCATTGTGGCAGGTGCCTGTAGTCCTAGCTACTCCAGAGGCTGAGGTAAGAGAATCACCTAAGCCTAAGAACTGGAGGTTGTTGTGAGCTATGATGCCACAGCACTCTACCAAGGGTGACATAGTAAGACTCTGTCTCAAAAATAAATAAATAAATAAATAAATAAATGAATGAAAGAATGAAAAGCCATCTTTAAAAAAATATATTAAATAGTAAAATAAAAGTATAGACCAGGCACAGTGGCTCGTGCCTATAATCCTAGTACTGTGGGAGGCCATGGTAGGAGGATTCCTTAAGGCCAGGAGTTTGAGACTAGCCTGAACAGAGTGATACACTGACTCTACAAAATATAGAAAAATTAGCCAGGCGTGGTGGCTTTTACCTGTAGTCCCAGGTACTTAGGAGGCTGAGGTAGGAGGATTGCTCAAGCCTAGGAGTTTGAGGTTGCCATAAGCTATTATGAGTCCACTACACTCTAGCTCAGGTGACAAAACAAGGGTATGTCTCAAAAATAAATATATAAATAATATGATATCTGCCATATCAGGAGAGGCATAGATGAAATAAAATTGACATTTGTTAAATCTTCAATATGTGTACAAGAGATTTGTTATACTTTTGTATATACTTGAGGTTTTTCATAATAAGTTTTTAAATCTTATTTTTATTCTTAGAATTTAAAGGTAAAATCTAAAGTTCCTGATAGCTTTTTTATATTTATTTGCCAGAATGGTAGCTGAATGGAGGTTATCTCGAGGTGTTGAAGAACAGACACAAGCTTTCTTTGAGGGCTTTAATGAAATTCTTCCCCAGCAGTATTTGCAATATTTTGATGCAAAGGAATTAGAGGTAATAATATTTTCTTCATTCTCCTGCAGCATGATAGTAAATAATGCCTTCAGATGCCTTCTTTCAACTTATTTCCCTTTCTTTCCAGTTGTGGTAGTAGTATTTTTGCTAGCAAGATGTTTTAGAGCATCCCCAGAAATTATAGAAAACCACTGTTTATCCAAAAATAAAAGAGTATTACTCCTTCCAAAATTCTATTTGGGCTTCTCTACAATTGAGTGACTAATTTGCCTGAATATGTATACAATGTAACACCATATGTGGAACTTTGCCTTCATGAGTTAATTCTTGATATATAATTTACAAACCAATGCCTAGTGATTAATTTGTTTTTATAAAACTGTGTTTAATATTCGTCATGTCTATATAGTTAGGTAACTAAAGGAACAATTTGTCTTTTTCATCCCTAAAGGTCCTTTTATGTGGAATGCAAGAAATTGATTTGAATGACTGGCAAAGACATGCCATCTACCGTCACTATACAAGGACAAGCAAACAAATCATGTGGTTTTGGCAGGTTTGCGCCTAAATTTATTTCTATTGATATTTTTTGGAATTTGCTTAGCACATAGAGAAATGAGTCACAGAACAAAATGTTTTCAGGCCCTTCAGTTTATCCTATGTATTATAATAAAATGAATACAGATTATAATAGCATTCTTTTAAGACTGTTGCCAAGTAAGGCACACATACCTTGCACCTTTGCCCACAGAGACTAAAATAATTCCCAGTGATAAGACTTATTGTGCCTTTGATTTAAATGCTTTTGGAATGTTTTTGACTATCTAAAGTATGGTTTTTATCATGCATACCTCATTTTAAGAATTAGATAATATTGAGAAGGTTAAATTTAAGAGACTTGGTTTAGAATCATAATGGCATCTTCCAAACAATGTCTGCTATAAGTATAGGAAAAGATCCTCAGATGCTCAAAATCATTAGTCATTAGGGAAATACAAATCAAAATCATAGTGAAATACCACTCTATACCCATTAGTGTTTTTTTTTAAAGGAAAATAACATTGTTGACAAGTTGTGGAGAAATTGGAATCCTCATGCATTGCTGGTGATAGTATTTTTTTTTCCTATTAAATCATAGCTGTGTACATTAATGCGATGATGGGGCACTAAACACTGGTTTTATACACCGTTTGACACATTTTGGATTTTGATTCTTGTTTCTATTTTTGGTTACCTTCATCTGGAAAATGTCTTAGATTCTCTACAAATATTATCACAAACATCATGTAGAATCCACGTCTGCAGTGGACTCAATCTATGCTCCTCCACAAGGTGGACTCATGTGTTCTGCTGGAATAGTGACGGTTTGCTAATGTTCAGAAAATGATCGTTTAGTGGATGAGATTTTTCTCAACTTTTAATTATCTTGTTTATAACTTTCTTTGAGCTTTTAGTTTCAAAGACTTGAGTTGGCCAAAGGCCAAAGGAAATGAAAATGTAGCAAATAAACAAAAACAAGAAACTCATGAAATTGAATGAAAAACAAAGAAGAAATAGGTTTCTGTTTGCTTTTTCTATGTTTACATTAATGGTTGTGATTATATGTTACAGCTATTAAATAGAGCCATCCTTTCTTTCAGTCACATTGTCCTGGTTTTGATGAGGGGATTGAACGGATGCGATGTGACGGCAGCCCTCTTTGGGAAGGTCAGTCTGTAGGGATGGATCAGATTCCACAGGAAGCAGGGAGAATCCTTTGATCCATCATCTGGAAGAGAAGTACTGATTAGCAACAGTTTGTTTGTTTGTTTTTGAGTCCTTATTCCATAGCCGAACCAAGGTGAACATGCAATAAGTATTAATCCTTGACAATAATCTGTAGCGGCTACCCCCATGGAGGTAGTAACTGAAAGAAGACCTGCCCCAAAGTGCCCCGACCTTGGATCCTTAGAGACGGCCTCTGTGTAAAGGCAGGGTGAGCTGCCTGCGATACTCCGAGGAGCACCATTCACATGAGGGCATCACAGATTTATATGAGGATGATTGACAATGTGTGCCTTATGCTTTCAAGATGTCTTCAGGAAGGAAATCCCCTGTCTAACTTACACAAATTCTCCCTGAATGCAAACACTGGGCTGTGGGACATGATTCTTGAGAGAAAAGAGGGTGAAATTTTTTTAGACAGAGCCTCACTATGTCCCCCTGGCTAGGGTGCAGTGGCATCATCATCAATCACTGCAACTTCAAAATCAGGGGCTCAAACAATCCTCCTCACTCAGCCTCTCAAATTGCTGGGCAATTACAGGCAAACGCCACCATGCCTGGCTAATTTTTCTATTTTTAAAGTAGAGATGGTGGTCTCTCCTTCTTGCTCAGGCCAATCTTGAACTCCTGGCCTCAAGGGAGTCTCTCTCTTCAGCCTCCCTAAGTACTAAAATTATAGGTGTGAGCCACCACTCCCGGCCCAGAGTGGTTTTCTCTAACATATACATGTTAGATGAAAGCTAACTAGTACCCTCCATCTCCAGTGTGCTGACATCTCATCATTCCAGGGAATCTTTTTTTTTTTTTTAAGAGAGACAGAGTCTCACTTTATGGCCCTTTGGTAGAGTGCCGTGGCATCTCACAGCTCACAGCAACCTCCAGCTCCTGGGCTTAAGCGATCTCTTGCCTCAGCCTCCCGAGTAGCTGGGACCACAGGTGCCCGCCACAACGCCCGGCTATTTTTTTGTTGCAGTTTAGCTGGGGTTGGGTTTGAACCCGCCGCTCTCGGCATATGGGGCAGGCGCCCTACTCAATGACCACAGGCGCCGCCCCATTCCAGGGAATCTTGACTAAAACTGGCAGGCTACACGCCAGTGGGATCGCACCATCCTACCAAGCATGCCCTTTCCCGGTCAGGCTGATAAAACTTTAATGTAGGCAATGGCTCTTTAATTTCCCTGTTCATAACTCCTCTTGGCAAAACTTGTCCACCCCAGGGAAGCAAAATGGATTTTGGCTTCATAGTTCCCCATGCTGTTGACACTTAACAACTACACAAGTGTATAAAACCCAAATGCTATTATTGGCTCTGACTGAAAGGAAAACAAGTCCAAGAGGTGTGCCTGGGTAGGAATTTCCATCCTAAAAAAAGACGTGGATGTCTTCATTTTGCTGGTGAGAATCCCCAGCCTTCCCCGTACTCACAGCCTGCTTGGCTCTGTTGGTGGAGTCTTGCAGGCTGTGCTCTTGGACTGAGGGGCAGCCCCGAGAGACAGGCTGTATAATTCAAAGGGTGAAGTCTTCCACCCTCAAAAATTATGGATCTTCACATAAAAATATTGCTTTCTTCCCAGAGGTGTTCTTCTTTTGAAATGCAGACTTTCCTGCTAGAGAGCCTGGGCAGGCAATTTTGCCCTGAGCAGTGAGGGAAGCCCAGCCCACTGGGTGTGTGAAGCAGGGAAGGGGAGGGAGGGCCAGAGGAAGGGGGAGAGGCTTTCAGAGTGGAAGAATGAGACCAGACTCCCTCTGCTCTATTTCGGTCTAGGAGGACTTGGCCATATGCACACAGCAGGCTCTGTTAGTTGGGTAAGCAGACACCCAAGATGCCAGTAACTGAAAGAGCAGTTTCTACGTAAGCCTGTGTCTTTGGGGGGAACTTAAAGGTTCTTTGTGGTTTTTCAGGTGACTTTTGTGAACTAAAATAAAATCTCAAGGTTCCCCCTACCGGCTGACTGAATGCACCCCATCCTGCTAAGGGGATACCTTAAAATTGAGTTGCTAGTTGTAGGAAAGGAGGTCAGATGTGCCTCATCCTCCTTCTTGGAGATATCCTTTGTAGTTTATTAACAGGCCTAAGGCTATGTCAGACAAAACTGCAGGTCTTCATACACACTACAGGTAGATGTCTAACTTATCTGTCTTAAAGCATTCCAAGCCTTTAGACGAAGCTTCATTTCTTTAACCGATTTCAAGTCAAAGAGTCTTTAAATGCACCTGTAACCTGTCAGCCTCTTGAATTGCCCACCTTTTCAGGTCAAACCAATGTACAACTTCCCTATATTGATTTCTGACTTTAGGTGTTTCCCTCCCTGAAATGCATAAAAACTTGCTCAAGATTTCTTGAATGTGGCTCCAGGCCATGGTCTTCAAATTTGGCTCAGAATAAACCTCTTTAAATTGTTTTACAGAGTTGGGTTTCTTTTCCATTGGCACTTTTCTTTTCTTTTCTTTTTTCTTTTTTTTTTTTTTTTGAGACCGAGTCTCACTACGTTGCCCTCAGTAGAGTGCTGTGGCATCACAGCTCACAGCAACCTCTAACTTAAGCAATTCTCTTGCCTCAGCCTCCCAAGTAGCTGTGACTGTAGGCGCCTGCCACAACGCTGGCTATTTTTGTAGTTGTTATTGTTGTAGTTGTCATTGTTTAGCGGGCCAGGTTCAAACCAGCCAGCCCTGGTCTATGTGGCTGGTATGCTAACCACTGAGTACAGGCACTGAGACCCATTGGCACTTTTTTTTTCTGAGATAGAGTCTCACTATGTCACCCTCTGTAGAGTGCTGTAATGTCACAGCTCACAGCAACCTCAAACACTTGGGCTTAAGTGATTTTCTTGCCTCAGCCTCCCAAGTACCTGGGACTACAAGTGCCCACCACAACACTGGCTATTTTTTGTTGTTGTAGTTGTTGTAGTTGTCATTGTTGTTTGGCAGGCCTGGGCCAGGTTCAAACTCGCCAGCCCTGGTGTATGAAGTCAGTTCCCTAGCCGCTGAACTACAGGCACGGAGCCCCCATTGGCACTTTTTAAAATGACATTTGTGAACATCTTAGAGAGGGAGCAGTAGTGACAGCTCCTCTCTGAGCTTTGAGATGCTGCCCAAGGGAGCCAAGAAGAAAGATACCAGAAAATCAGCGAAGAAAGACAAAGACCCAGTGAACAAATCCGGGGCCAAGGCCAAAAAGAAGTGGTCCAAAGGCAAAGTTCAGGACAAGGTCAGGAATGTCGTCTTGCTTGACAAAGCTACATATGGGGCAAACTTTGTAAGGAAGTTCCTCCCAACTATAAGCTTATGATCCCAGCTCTGAGATACTGAACATTGAGGTTCTCCAGCCAGGGCAGTCCTTTGGGACTTCTTAGCAAAGGACTTATTAAACTAACTAGTCCAGAACCAAGAGTGCAGATGCCCCAGCTGCTGGTGAAGCTGCATGAACGGGCCCAGCCAACTGTATTTGGAAAAATAAAACTTTATTGAACAAATAAAAAAAAAAAAAATGATGTCTGTTCATTCACCTAAAGTTTATTTGGAAAACCAAAACTAGGTTTGGTTTGAATAGGACCAGCTGTATGCTTTACAGGGCACAATACACACCAAAATGCAGGGCATCTTGTTCAAAAATCAAAATTTTCAAGCTGTCACTGAAAACGCAGCGTTAAACCAAGCACAGGACTGTTTCTGGGTGTTGGGAGTAGGGAACTCTGGGACTGCAAAGTTGAACATCAGGAAACAGCCTGGACAGTGAATTAACTTCATTTGCTGTCTCTCCTTTGCACAGACTTTTCTCGCAGGCCATATTCTCATGGTTCTCAGGGGGTGGTCCCCTGGAAAGCACTGTGGGCAACATTAGGGAACTTGTTAGAAATGTCCCATTTTGAGCCCCGATGTTGTTTTAACAAGCCCTCCAGATGATTCCTCTCATGTT
This sequence comes from Loris lydekkerianus, assembly GCA_963574355.1. Classification (NCBI taxonomy): domain Eukaryota; kingdom Metazoa; phylum Chordata; class Mammalia; order Primates; family Lorisidae; genus Loris; species Loris lydekkerianus. Next base: position 16,455 of record CAUYPK010064950.1, read on the forward strand.
CAAATTTGAGAGCTATAGCCATAGGCGAAGAATAGAATTATGGAACGGAGGCAGTCACAGGAATTGTGTGGCCTAATCACAGGACAATTTCCTTATTATGAGGAAACCAGGGCAGAGTGAGGTCTACAAATCGTATTTGGCTCACTACTCCTCCCCCGAACACATGGCACCAAACTGTCTATTCCATTGGTTAATTACTCACAGTTGCCTTACCCACAAAGCCAGCTCATGTCCCAATTTTAAAAATGAGGACGTGAGAATGCTATAAGTGTTCAATGAGTCGACAAGTGGAGCTGGGAGTAGAAGACAGAGTTCCTAAATCCCTATCTGTGGCCCTCTCCCCGGCCTTCAGGTAATATGATACAGCCAACATGTGGGCCAAACTGCTTTCCCCTCTCCAATAGCATCAAAACCCAAGGTGAACCAGCACAATCTGATCTTCCCAGGAAACGTGTGGTTCTAAGTGGCTCAGTTTGTACAACGACAGGATTTAGGGAGTGCTGCTTTTAGAAAGCTGGGATTCATGAGACACGCTGCATGACCAGGTTGTGAATCTCAGTACCCCACAAACTGACATCTTGTAGTTTACTGTCCTGGTCTAAGTGGGGCTGGCACGAGGGTGGCACGCTGCCCAGGCCCTCCGCACTTGTAGGTTTTTTGGGAGACTTGTAATCTGTCATTCTGTATCCTCAGGTCTACCCCTTGCATTCCTGTCATTAAGTCACTTTGAAAGCCTTGGCCCCGGCTTATCATTTTTTCCATTCTTAGGCCAAGGCTATTTGTAGTTCCTCCACCTGTCACCATATGTGTTAGGCTGCAAAGGCCGAGTGCAGCTTCATTAATAGCATAATACCAGTTCAAGCTCATTTAGAACACCATACTTTCTTTGAATGTTCCATTTTAGGGTCTCTGTAGGAGTCTTTACAGCTTTTTAGCTGTGTGGTTTCAGTTGGGTTGAGTACAGTGTATAGTGTATCTATACAATAAGTTAGATACACTATATTGAGGGAGTTTCGTTTAGGGCCTCAGTTATTCTGATTTATAAACAAGGAACTGTGATAGCTTACTACTTGTATAATATGTTCATGATTAAAAAGTTACTGAGCAGCTCCTGTGGCTCAAAGGGATAGGGCGCTGGCCCCATATGCTGGAGGTGGTGGGTTCAAACCGAGCCCCGGCCAAAAACTGCAAAAAAAAAAAAGGTACTGTATGTGCCCAAGTAATACAGATGTTACAAATGGATTGTTATAAAAGAAATGCCTATGGAAAGAAAGCAGAAAAACATAATGGAATAGAAAATAAGAGGATAATCCTAATTTTAACAGTGCAACTCATAGTACAAACTGCAAAGTATCACAATTGCAATAAGTAAATTGAGAAATTATAGAGAATATTAGCCACAAAAAAATGAAGTATATCATAGACCTAAATGTAAAACACAAAAGTGTATGCCTAGAAGATAACAGCAGAATAATCTAGATGACGTTGGGATTGGTGATTAGTTTTTGATATAACAGGACAAGTGCAATCCATGAAAGAAAAAAATAAGTTGGACTTCATTAAAATTCAAAAACCAGGCTTGGCACCTGGAGCCACATACACCGGGGCTGGCAGGTTCGAACCCAGCCTGGGCCTGCTAAACAACAATGACAACTACAGCAAAAAAAGCGGGCATTATGATGGGCGCCTGTAGTCCCAGCTACTTGGGAGGCTGAGGCAGGAGAATCTCTTGAGCCCAAGAGTTTCAGGTTGCTGTGAGCTATGATACTGAGGGTGACATAGTGAGTCTCAAAAATAAGTTAATTAATCAAATCAAATCAAATTAAATTAAAAAAACTGGACACTACTAGAATTAAAAGATTAGTCCACAGACCTGAAAAAAATACCTGTTAAATGACTATCCAAAGGATTGGTATCCAAAAAATACAAAGATTTCTTAAAATTCAGCAATAAGAAAACAAAACAAAGCAACATCTTAATTAAAAGATAAGCAGAGCTCTTATAACTTTGACTTAATCTATACAGGAACAAAGTATGTAAACATAATGTGTGCTCCTTCATATTCTGAAATAAAAAAAAAAAAGATGAGCAAAAGATGTGAACAGCAGACTCCTTAAGAAAGAAGATATTGGCTCAGCACCTGTGGCTCAAGCAGCTAAGTTGCTGGCTACATACACCTGAGCTGGCAGGTTCAAATCCAGCCCGGGCGCCAAACAACAATGACAGCTGCAACCAAAAAATAGCTGGGTGTTGTGGCAGGCGCCTGTCATCCCAGCTACTTGGGAGGCAGAGGCAGAAGAATCGGTTGAGCCCAGGAGTTGGAGATTCCTGTGAGCTGTGATGCCGCGGCACTCCACCCAAGGTGACAGCTTGAGGCGCCGTCTCAAAAAAAAAAATTAATAAATAGATGATAAATAATTATATTAAAAGATGTGCAACATAATATGTCATCAAAAATTGAAAATTAAATCAATGAGATAATACTATACACCTATTAGAATTGCTAAAGTCTAAAAAACTAACAACATCAAATGCTGGAGAGAACACAGAGCAACAGGAACTCTCGTTTATTACCGGTAGGAATGCAAATGGTACAGCTACTTTGGAAGACTTTTACTTAGTTTGCCTTCTGGGCATGTCTTACTTTATTGCCACCTCGTCAATGCATTTATTTATTTATTTATTTATTTTTGGCAGCTCAATCAATTCCACCTGTAGTTCTTTTTTTTTTTTAATTTTTAATTTATTTTTATTTTTATTTATTTTTTTTTTTTATTATAGATAAAAATATGCACCATAGATGTGGCCCAACCCATCACCCTCCCTCCACCCGAACCTCCCCCCTCCCTTCCCCTTCCTTGGTCCTTTCCTCATAGTCTTGTGGTATAGTTGGGTTATAGCC
>CAUYPK010064952.1:0-15418 GCA_963574355.1 Loris lydekkerianus
GCAATTTTTAACTTAAAATTTTCATATTGAAGATTTTTTTAAATCATGATGGCTTAAAAATGTAAGCATCCAATGTACGCAGCCCTACTGTGAAGCTAATTTATAGCTTTCATATGAAGGCTATAACCCAACTATAGCACAAGACTATGGGGAAAGGGCCAAGGGAGGGTAACTGGTGGGGCCACACCTATGGTGCATCTTAGAATAGGTACAGGCGAAACTTACTAAATGCAGAGTACAAATGTCTTCATACAATAACTAAGAAAATGCCATGAAGGCTATGTTAAACAGTTTGATGGAAATATTTCAGATTGTATATGAAACCAGAACCTTGTACCCCTTGACTGCACTAATGTACACAATTATGATTTAATAATAAAAAAACTCAAGACAATAAATGATGCAGTATGAATTTAATCAGAAAAAATGTAAGCATTAAAAACAAACCCTAAAAAGCAAAATATATGTGGCAGCAGAGAGTTTTGCTTAAATATTTACATTTCAAACATTTTTGAAATGATCAAAAACTGGGAAAAAATAATTTATAACTGACAAAGATTATCTTTGGAGGAACATACCAGTGACATATCATGAACTTAAAGTTATATGCATTTGACATTAATCAAGCATGTAGTTTTTACAAGTGTATAAAATGGTCTCACTACAAAATAGTCTTAATTGTCATGGAAATTGCTTATGAAATTGTTTAGTTTATTTGGAAAAACATACTTCACCAAAAATGGAATATCAGCATTCCAATGTCCTTGTCCAAGAGTTTTTGATTTTCAATGTTAATAATTGCATCCCTTGAGTATGGGATGGATGGTGTGTGGCACCAGGTCATTGACAAGAACCGCAACATGTAGCGTGGTTAAAGCCAGTCCCCTCTGTGCCACCCAAGAGCAGCACACAGGATAAATATGATACATAAAAGCATAATAGTTGTCACAAGCAATTTTGTTGTCTCAAGCATTTTCCTCAGTTTCTGCCTGAGTCCCATTAAAAAGAATGTACTACCTAATAGAGCAAGATTTCTGAGGGTATAAAACAATGCAAAAGCTTTATACCACCCAGAGGCCACAGCAAACCAGCTCCAAGAAGAGAAAAAAAATGCCACACACAAAATTTATGGCAAAACCATTTCAATCCGGTGTTGAAAACAGGGGGGCAAAACATCCATGACCCAGGCGACCAGTCAGGCCCTGCAGGTCCTGGTCCTGACTGCCCACAGCTTCCTGCTGCACCCACCCGCCTCCTCATGCCACCCTCAAACCCGGAGCTGGAATCATTGTACTGCACAATTTTGAGCTTCTCCCACAGATTACTAGTTTCTGTTTGAAATGTAGAAAACTAGAAAGACTGTTGTCCGCATCCTTATAATAACACGGAAAGACAAACTGCAGCTGTATTGTATTTTATGAACCCATCAGAGCTAAGTTGGATAGCAACCAAGCAGCCTGAAAGTACAGACAGGTGCACACAGACGGGGATAAAATCCTAGTATTTCCAATTCTGTAAGTTGCTTCAAGTATTTTTTAGGATTCCATCTTGATTTTTCCATCTTGAGTTTTCCATCTTGAGTTTAAGTGTAGCTCTACTATTGTTATTTTTGGGGGATTCTCTCTTGATGTTTAGTGTTTTAAAGTTCATCTCTATTGCGGTTTTCTTAATGGTTTCTTTGGGCGTTACAAGAACTGTATGCCTATCACAATCTGCTGGGACCAATCAACATTTACCACTTTGGGCGCTGTGTGGAGATCTTACAGCCCGGGAGTGCTTTTACCTTGCGGCCCTACATGGAACAGGCCTTCATTTTTAAGTGCCATTTTTTTTATATAATTGTCCTAAGTTTTAGATGGTGTTATGATTTCTGTTTCCATCGTGAAAGAGGATTTATAAAACTCACAGTTTACAGTGGGGGAGAATGGATTGCACATACCCACATTTATGCTCCTTCCATTTTCTTTCCTGCTGTCCCACCTGTCTTTCCTTATCATTCTTCTCTTTGTGCAGAATTTCCTTGATGCCATTTTTAAGGATAGGAGTTCCAGCAGATACTTTAAAAAAGTTTTATTATTGTCTTATATCACTGGCTATAAATTTTGGGTTGACAGTTATCTATTTTTAGTACATTCTTCCAGCTGCCATTGTTTCAGATATGACATCTGAAAATTGGTATTCCCCCATAGATAGTACATTGTGTCTATCTGGATGCTTTTATATATTTTTTTCATTAGTTTTAAGGAGTTCAATTATTTTGTGCCGTGACATGGATGCCTTTGGGTTTATTCTATCTGGAGTTTACTCAGCTTCTTGAATCTGCAAGTCTATGTATTTCACTTAAGAAAAAATTTTACCATTATTTCTTTGAATAGTCTCTCAGCCTGACTTTCCTTCTCCTTTGAACTTGTCAGGAAAAATGTTAATCTCCATTTTTTATTATCTTAGCAGGTCCAGAGGACTTGGTTCATTTTTTTAAAAATTCTATTTTTTTTTCTCTGTGTTTTTAGATTGTGTGAATTCTGTGGAACTCTCCTTTAGTTCACTGTCTGCATTACTTGGCATCTGTACTATACTGAATCTATCTAAGAAGCTTTTTACCTGGCTTATTGTAATTTTTGGTTCTATTGATTTCCCTCTTTTAAACTTCTATGTATTTGCTGATGTTACATAATTTTACATTTGTTTCGAGAGAGATAACTTGTTTAAGCATTTTTATGATGATTACTTTAAAATCCTTGTTCGATCATTTGAACATCTGGTTCATCTGGGTGTCGTAGTTAGTTAATAATCTTTTTTTATTTAAATTATAATTTTTATGATTTATGCTATTACTGCTTGGCAGTCTAATGTGTGAGGAAATTCTTAGGTCCTCAGGGACAAAAAGACTTCCCAGGCTGTGTGCTGGTTAAGACAAAATTCCTCCTGGCTAATGTCTCTCAGCTGCCTGACTTGTGTCTATGGGGTGAAGGTATTTGAAGATCAGAAGGCTAAATTGTCTTGCTTTGCCAGGCTAGCTGTTTTGGAAAGATCCTTTTTGTTGGATCTTCTTGGCAATGAAGATCTAAGTAGGGGAGGAAATTTCAGGTAGCATCTTCCTTGACAGATTAAAATGAGTGAAGCTCACCAATCAACCCCACTCACTTGTAGCACTGAGCTTGTCTAGTGTTAAAGGATGTTTGGGCTGATGTAGGAGTGGAGAGAGCCTGCCGTGCTTACCTCTGTCATTATGCTGGTGGCAGGTACACTGGGAGTTGGATGGGAGTTGTAAGATTACTCCACCTGGAGGTTTCAAACAAATTTGCTTTCCTCACTGTATCCTTTTATCTTCTCCTTTTGTTGTGTCTTATTTCCTGGGTTTTTAGCTGAAAATCAATGGGCAAAAAGCAGAAACAAACAAGACTACACCACCTTTTGCAGACCACAGTTGTGTTTTCCATGCCTTATTAACCTTCACTTTTAAATGACAGGACCCTGGCTAACCACAACCTGTTGTCAAGGCTACACTAATCTGCAAAAGTATCATGGGTCTATGCTTTCCTTCTTAAACTGGGCATTAAAATATTCAGTTTTATGGCAGGTAGAAAGACACAGAATGAGGATATTGTATCTTCTCCCGCCAGGTCTTTTACAGCCATGCTTTGGAGACAAATCATTGTTTTTGGAGTTACATATTCTGTGTTTGAAATCATTTTATTGAGGTTGGATTGATATACAAAATGCTATACAAATTCAATGTAAACAACTTGAGTTTGATGATAAGTACACACTTATGAAACCATCACAGTTTCCAACACTTCCAAAATTTCCTCTCATTCTTTAATTGTTATTATTATTTGTAGTAGCAGTAGCAGAAGTAGCAGTAGCAGTAGTATTTTGTGATAAGAGCACTTAACCAGAAGTCTATCCAATTAGCAAAATTTTAAGTGAGCAATTCAGTATTTTTAACTCTAGGCACTATGCTGTAGAGAGGACCTCCAGGATTTATTCATCTTGCACAAGTAAAATTTTGCAACTTCTTACTAACAATATCTCCCAGTTCTCTCTCCTTCCAGCCCCTGGTAGCTACCATTCTACTCTCTGCTTCTACAACTTTGACTCTTTTAGATTCATCATATAAAGGGTGTTACATGGTATTTGTCCTGTGTCAGGTCACTCTACCAATAGATAGATACAGCATGAAGCCTTCTGACTCACCAGTTTTGCGTATAATTTTTGTCACACTGTCTACAATGCAAAACTTACCATCGCTGTTTCTCCTTTCTTATTTTACATATCTTTTATATAAATTTAACTTTCCTGTAAATAGGCTGGTTCATCAGAAGTGTTCATAACATAGTAATCTCAACCTCCTAATACTAATGTAATTCTCCTGTTGAGGAAGAATTTGGGTTTGGATATAGATTACCTCATTATCCTGGTGTGCCAGCCTCTTGGCCCTCCAAACTAGTGTTTGCCAAATCTTTCTTTCTTTTAACCTATTTTTTGTTCTTCATTTTAGGGAATAATCTTTTGAGCCATAATTTTTTTGGTATTTTTGTTTATGTTTACCCTCAAAAAGATCATGATTTATTATACACTATCTTTTATCTGTGTGCAGTGGGGTAGTGACCCTCATCTATATTCAGGATAGAAAATGTGGGCTTCAGGAACATAAATGTATCATTTATTATAATCATCACCAGAAATTTAAAGTTGCTGGAGAAAATGCTTATGTTCACTTTGTTGTAAGCGGTTATTTAAAAAAAAAAAGTAATGAAAATCTCATATATAACTTCATAAATTCTCTATTTTAGCTAGTAGGTTTTCACACTGTGGAATAAATAGGTACGACTCTACCTTTATTTTATAACTCATTAATTTGGGGAAAAATATAGTAGATTTTGAAGAAAATGAAAAGATATTACATCAATCATAGACAATTATTTGAAGATGCATCACTTTTTTACCATAAACTGATAAATGTTTGAGGTGATGACATGCTAATTACCCTGATTTTAATCTGTTTCTATTACTTAATTTAATAATTTGGATTAATGGAGAGCTTTTGCAATTATTGACTTCCTTTTGGAAACAAATGAAATAGTTGTTCTTTTGGGGTAAGAGCTCTCATGTTGAATAGAGCAGGTTTTTGGATACACATATAGATTTCACAGAAAAATGCAATAATATAATCGTATATTTGAGGATGGGTTAATAAATGCTTACTTACAGATAATATATACTATAAACAGGCTACTTTTAAATAATATAAAATTGTGAAATTGGCTCAAATCCTTAACATATTGTTCAAATTGGATGATGCCTTGTTAATATCTTTCGGCAGAGAAAACTGCTTGTAATCTTAGGGATTTTGAAATGGTATAAAGTTATTTTACAAAGAATTATAATGGACTATGTTAATAATCATCTATTTTATAAGATAAAATACTCGAAAAATTAATGTTTAACCATATATGAAAAATAAATTGTGAAGTACATGTAGTAATGGATAAGTATATATTTTTAACTCAATTTGTTGCTTAGAGAGCTAAGTCTAGCATTTGCAGTAGATCAATATAATGTCAGTGAAATCATCAATAATGTAACATTTAAGATGACATACTTTATTTCATGGTAGGACAATAAACCCTAAGAAAGAACTTGAAAATAGAAATCTATTACTAACGGTATTAAATTCTAACACATTACATATAGTTTCTTCAGAAATAAACTTGTTGAAAGGGCACGAGTATTATAAAGTAACAAGAAATAGAGCAAGAGGCAATTGGGATATTAAGTTGAAGTGTAAAGAAACTTCTTTAAATTTAAGAAAGGATTTCCTTCATTATAAAATTATATCCATCAAATGCCACTGTGTGACATTGAAAGATCATATTGTCGAACATAACATAATAATGTTTAGCAGCTTATATATTAAAGTTAAAAGAAGATAGATTTCAAAATTAAACACCTGGGCTACCTACGGTAAAGTCATTCTCAGATCCCTGAGGTTTTTGGCTTCACACTACATTGACCCCAGCCAGAAAAGAAAAATAAATAAAAATTTAAAAGCCTGAATACATTGAATTAGAAGTTGTAGATGTAATGAATCTTGGCTTCTGAAAGGAGAAATGACATTGATTAAAACAGTCATTAAAACAGGACCCCCGTTTCCTCCGCCCCTTCCCTGGCCACAGGGTATGGCACACCTCTCAGGGGTGGGACACAACTTTAAGAGGGACATTACCTAACAAATACAATCAGTGTAACCTAATTCTTTGTACCCTCAATGAATCTCCAAAAATAAAAACAAATAAATGAATAAAACAGCATGATGGTGTAGTGAAATGACCAGGGGTGTGGGGCAACAGAAAAAAAAGATTAAATGTAGAAATTCCATCATTAATGATTTTGTCATTCTAGGAAATGTATTTGATTTTTCATGAACCCATTACTTGCCTCAGCAAAATCTGCAATGCTGCTGTATCTTTTGCATAATATTGCAATATGTAGACTAATAGTTAACACAACAAGCTCTGGAATCAGACAAGACTTCCTCAAGATAATGCCAACACAACTTACCAGATCTATTTCTGTGGCCCAATTCTGTACCACTGATATTTAAGGATAACAACATCAATATGTATATTTTCTTAAGCCTATTTTAAGAAGACCAGGAAAGAATGCTATAATTTTGTCATATTGCCTGACCCACAGTGATCAATACATAAATGTTACTTATTTTCACAAGTAGAATGCTTATATGCTACATAGCTCCTCACGTGGCTATGCTCTGAAAAGGTAATGTTCCTATGCTCCACTCCGTGATTTATTGCTATTACTAGCATATGTGAGGCAGATATGCAATGAAAAGTTTATGCTCTTTGGAGGGATGTGAGTACTGGCTTCCTCATTTACTAGGTGTTTGCTTATCAACTTATGATCAAAAACCTATTTATACAAACGTCTGCCTCAGATAAAGGTGAGATCCCTGAGAGAAAGCTCAGCAGGATGCAGCAACTAAATCGTCAAAATACTATGCTTTGGACATGTCCATAACTGTGAAGTCTGGAGAGGGCAGAGCAAGAATGAAAGGAGAGGAGAAGAGACAGCGCATACGGTCAGAAATAGCTTATTTTATTTAATTATAAGTTTTTGTAATGGAATGAATAGTGTTTGCATTATTTTGTGTGTTTTGTTATTGTTTTTCACTGTAACTGTTCCTTTATTTGTTCTTCTATGGAAACGAATGAAAAGGACTGTCAACTGTACTGATGTTCTTTGAGTTCATTATGACCTGGACTCTGTACAGAACTCACTCTGGTGATGTGAGCAGTTTGCTGACTAATGCAGCAGAAGCGGAAGCTCCTACTCAGATGTGTCTTTGACAACCCTGTGCCTTATCGAACGTGGCAGTAGTTTATGGGAAATTTTATTTGAAGTTCAAAAAGAAAAACACTACTTCTGATGTCTAGGTTACAAAAGTGTCTAAACCAATTGTGAAATACAGGGTCCTGAGGGACAAAATGGGAGTAATGAGAGGTATCTTTCTTGTTTTTCTATAAAAATTAAAATGCCGTGAGAGCTGGAATTTGCAGCATTGTTCTTTAGATGTCCAGAAATTAACTCAAAAGTACAAACCCATGTTTGTCCTGGGGATTGAATCAAACAGCACATAAAAGAACCATATGTAATTCCAAGTACATAAAAATGTTAGTTTAAAACTTTTATCTCATATTTAATAGTTTACGAGTAAATAGCATTTATGTACTGTAAAAACATATGTATATCATTTTTTATGTGCTGTAAATGCAAGATAAAGAGCTTCTTATTGGGGAGTTAGGATGATTGTTTGAGGTCAGGAGTTCAAGACAACCTTGAGCAAAATTGAGACTCCTTCACCCTCAAAACAAAAGGGGGGGGGTGCATGACGGGAAGTGCCTGTAGTCCCATATACTTGAGAGGGTGAGGAAAGAGGCTTACTTAAGAGCAAGAGTTTGAGGTTGCAAGAATACACACTGCACTCCAACCTGGGCAGCAGACCAAGACCATGTCTCGAAAAAGAAAAAAATTTTTTAGTAATTCAAGGGTACTTTTGTTTTTTGTATTATATGAGGTCCTTGACTTGTTCAAGGAGTAATTTCTATCCTTTCTCCTACCTCCAGTGGTGGAGACCTTATTAATGTGTTAATTAAATTTTAATTAAAAATACAAACTAATTGCAACAATTATGAAAGTAAAATAATATATGAAATAAAAAATTATGACAGCAAACTATTATTCAAAATTTACAGTCCATGATTATCATATGAACTTTTGGTGAGCATTTTCTCTAGATCGAACTAGCATATATTTCTTTCTTTTCTTTTCCTTTTTTTTTTTTTTTTTTTTTTGAGACAGAGTCACACCACATTGTCCTCTATAGAGTTCTGTGGTGTCACAGCTCACAGCAACCTCAAAGTCTTTGGGCTCAGGCAGTTCTCCTGCCTCAGCCTGCCAAGTAGTTGGGACTATGGGTGCCCGCTACAACACCCAGCTATTTTTTTGGTTGCAGTTGTCATTTTGTTTAGCAGGCCCGGGCCGGGCTTGAACCCACCAGCTTTGGTGTGTGTGGCTGGTGCCCTACTCACTAACCTAAGGGCACCAACCTGAGAACTATAATGTATTTCTTAAGAAACTTAAGTTCAGGATATGTACACTACATTTTTAACATATATTTAAGGAAATATACTCAAACAAAAATAAATTCAACACATTGAAAGAACACAATATGATCATTTTTGACACATGTATATACCAATAAAACTCTCTACACTCAAGATAATGAAAATTTTCATCCCTTCCATTCCCTTCTAAACCGATTCCTCCCTTACCTGTATCTAGGCAACTACTGATCTAATTTCTCTCTCTATAGAATAATTTGCTCTTCAAGAATGGGATGATTCTACTGTATATGATCATTTACTCCATATTTTATGTAGGGGGGACAGAGGTTGACTTCTTTCATAAGCATAATATCGGTGACATGTTTTAATATTTTGGCAAACATGTAAATTTTTTTTATTGCTGAGTAATATTTCATTGTATGAGAATACCAGTCTTTATCATTTATGTATTAATAAATATTTTTGTTTACATTATCTGCTATTACCAAAGTTAAGATGCTATGAAAGTTAGAATAAAACTTTCTGTGGCTATAAATTTGTCTATTTATTTTTTATTTTTTTACTAATTTAGAGAATTTCCTAGAAGTGGAATGGCTGAGGCACATAACAGGTGCGTGTTTCTATATTTTAGTCAAGAAATGCCAAGAATTAGACTATCTGAGATAAACAGAACATGTTTTGAGAGTTACACTTCCTTTACATCTCAACACATTAGTTGGCATTATTACTCCTAAAATTTAGTCAATTTTATGAGTATTTAGTGGTATCTCATTACGGTTATACTTTGCATCTCCCTGATGGATAATGATGTTAAGCATTTTTTTATAGGATTTTTACCATTTTTCCTTTTTTTTTTTTTTCCCTGTATTTTTCCCTTTTTTTTTTTTTGGTTGTTGTTCAGGTTATAATAGTACTGTTCATATTTCTACTCTAGAATTTTAAGAGACATATACATATTGTTGGTAGAATTATTTTGTATATTATATGAATGGTAAATATTTTATCCCAACCTGTGGCTTGCTTTTGGGGGTTTTGTGCATGTGTATATATGGGTGTTTGTGGTATTTGTGTGTGTGTGGGGGGGTATCGTTTGAAGGGCAAAAGTTTTTATTTTGATATAGGTAATATGATTTATTGTTATATTCTCCTGTGTTTTGTGCTTTGTATTTTAGGAAATATTTGCATCTCTGAAGTTAACAAATATGTATCTCAGTCATATCATTTTTCAAGTAGATTTATATTTGTAGGCTTGGTAATTTGTCTATGATCCATTTTAAGTTAGTTTTTGAGCATCTTGTCATATAAAATTTTATATTCCTTTTTCTCTATCAATATTCTGTCAATCTACCACCATTTTTTTTGTCTGTAGTAATATTTTCTTTTTATTGTTAAATCATATCTGTGTGAATTAGTGCAATCAAGGGGTACAATTTGCTGGTTTCATATACAATCTGAAATATTCTCATCAAAATGTTCAGTGTAGACTTCATGGCATTTTCTTACTTATTGTATGTAGGCATTTGTATTCTGCATTTAGTAAGTTTCGCCTAAACCCATTCTAAGATGCACCATGGGTGTGGCCCCACCAATTACTCTCCTTATACCTTAACCTCCCCCCTCCCTTCCCCTTCCTTGACCATTTCCCCATATTCTTGTGCTATAGTTGGGTAACAGCCTTCATGTGAAAGCTATAAATTAGCTTCATAATAGGGCTGAGTACATTGGATACTTTTTCTTCCATTCATGAGAAACTTTGCTAAGAAGAGTATTTTCCAGCTCCATCCATGTAAACATGAAAGAGGTAAAGTCTCCATCTTTCTTTAAGGCTGCATAATATTCCATGGTACACATGTATCATAATTTGCTAGTTCATTTGTGGGTCGATGGGCAGTTGGGCTTCTTCCATGACTTAGCAATTATGAATTGGGCTGCAATAAACATTCTGGTACAGATGTCTTCATTATATTGTGATTTTTGGTCTTCCGGGTATAAACCTAGTAAAAGAATTATAGGATCAAATGGCAGGTCTATTTTTAGATCTCTAAGTATTCTCCAAAAATCCTTCCAGAAGGAACGCATTAGTGTGCCTTCCCAACAGCAGTGTAGAAGTGTGCCCCTTTCTCCACATCCACGCCAAATCCCTGGTTTTGGGATTTTGTTATGTGGGCTACTCTTACTGGGGTTAGGTGATATCTCAAAGTAGTTTTGATTTGCATTTCTCTGATAATTAAGAATGATGAGTTTTTTTTTTTTTTATGTGTTTGTAGATCATACATCTGTCTTCTTTAAAGAAGTTTCTCTGGAAGTCCCTTGCCCACCTGAGATGGGATCACTGTTCTTTTCTTGCTAATATGTTTTAGTTCTCTGTGGATTCTGGTTATTAAACATTTATGGAGGTATAACCTGTAAATATTTTCTCCCATTCTGAGGGCTGTCTGCTTGCTTTACTTACTATGCTCTTGACTGTGCAAAAGCTTTTTAGTTTGATCAGGTCCCAGTAATGTATTTTGATATTGCTTCAGTTGCCTGGGGAGTCCTCCTCATAAAATATTCACCCAGGTCAATTCCTTCAAGAGTTTCCCTGCACTTTCTTCAAGTATTTTTATAGTTTCATGGCTTAAGTTTAAATCTTTTATCCAGTGAGAGTCTATCTTAATTAATGGTGAAAGGAGTGGGTCCAGTTTGAGTCTTTTACAGATTGCCAGCCAGTTCACCCAGCACAATTTGTGAAATAGGAAATCTTTTCCCCACCGAATGTTTTTAATTGGCTTGTCAAAGATCAAATAATGGTAAGAAGCTAGATTTATCTCTCAGTTCGCTATTGTGTTCTAGACATCTACTTCTCTGTTTTTGTGCCAGTACCACGCTGTTTTGATCACTATCGATTTATAGTACAGTCTCATGTCTGGTAGCGTGATTCCTCCTGCTTTGTTTTTATTTCTGAGTATTGTTTTGGATATTCGAGGTTTTTTCTGATTCCATATAAAATAAAGTATTATTTTTTCAAGATCTTAAAATATGACAATGGAGCTTTAATTGGAACTGCATTAAAATTGTATATTTCTTTGGTTAGTGTAGACATTTTAACAATGTTGATTCTTCCTAGCCATGAGCATGGTATGTTTCTCCATTTGTTAACATCTTCGGCTGTTTCTTTTCTTAAAGTTGCATAGTTCTCTTTGTAGAGATCTTTCATGTCCTTTGTTAGGTATACTCCCAAATATTTCCTCTTCTTTGGCACTACTGTGAAAGGAATAGAGTCCTTGACTGTTATTTTGGGTTTGTTATTGTTGGTTTATATAGAGGCTACAGATTTATAGGTGTTGATTTTCTGACCTGAGACATTGCTGTATTCCTTGATCACTTCTCAGAGTTTTGTAGTAGAATCCCTAGTGTTTTCCAGATACACGATCATATCATCTGTGAAAAGTGAAAGTTTGATCTCTTCTGACCCTATGTGAACACCCTTGATCCCCTTTTCTTCCCTAATTGCAATGGCTAAAACTTCCATTACAATGTTAAAGAGCAATGGAGACAATGGATAACCTTGCCTGGTTCCTGATCTAAGTGGAAATGTTTTCAATTTAACTCCATTCAGTACACTATTGGCTGTGGGTTTGCTGTAGATGGCCTCTATTAGTTTAAGAAATGTCCCTTCTATGCCAATTTTCTTAAGTGTTCTGATCATGAAGGGATGCTGGATATTATCAAAAGCTTTTTCCACGTCAATTGAGAGAATCATATTGTCTTTAATTTTTAGTTTGTTTATGTGCTGAATTACATTTATAGAATTATGTATATTGAAGCAGGCTTGAGAGCCTGGGATAAATCCCACTTGGTCATGGTGTATAATTTTATTGATGTGTTGTTGAATTCTGTTTATTAGGATCTTATTGAGAATTTTTGCATCAATATTTATTAGTGATATTGGTCTATAATTTTTTTGTTGGGTCTTTCCCTGGTTTAGGGAATCAAGGTGATGTTTGCTTTGTAGAATGTGTTGGGTAATATTCTTTCTTTTTCTATATTGTGGAAGAGGTTTAGTAATACAGGTACTAGTTCATCTTTAAAGGTTTGGTAGAATTGTGACTTAAAGCCATCTCATCCTAGGCTTTTCTTTTTCGGGAGATAATGTATAGTTGATGCTATTTCAGAATTTTATATAGGCCTGTTCAACCTTTCCACTTTGTTCTGGCTAAGTCTTGGTAGGTGGCATACTTTCAGGTGTTGGTCGAATTCTTTCAGATTTTTCTATTTCTGAGAGTAGAGTTTCTTGTAGTATTCATTAAGGATATTTTGAATTTCTGAGGAGTCTGTTGTTATTTCATTGTTACCATTTCTGATTGATGAAATTAGATATTTTACTCTTTTTTTCCTAGTTAGGTTGGCCAAATGTTTATCTATTTTATTGACCTTTTCAAAAAATAACTTTTGGATTTAGTGATCTGTTGTATAATTCTTTTGTTTTCAATTTCATTTCATTCTGCTCTGATTTTGGTTATTTCTTTTCTTCTGCTGGGTTTGGAAGTTGGAATGTTCTTCCTTCTCCAGTTGCTTGAGATGTCCCATTAACTTATTAACTTCCTCTCTTTCCGTTTTCTTGAAGAAGGCTTACAGTGCTATAAATTTTCCTCTTAGGACTGCCTTTGCAGTATCCCAGAGGTTCTGGTAATTTGTGTCTTCATTTTTGTTTTGTTCCAAAAATTTGGTGATTTCTTTCCTAATCTGGTATATCACCCATCTATCTTTCAGCATGAGGTTGTTTTGTTTCCGTGGTTTTGTATGGGTATATAGATTCCTGTTGTTATTGAATTCAACTTTTATTCCATGATGGTCTGAAAAGATGCAAGGAATAATTTCTATTTTTTTTTATTTGCTGAGGTTAGATTTGTGGCCTAGGATGTGGCCAATTTTTGAGAATGTTCCGTGGGCTGATGAGAAGAATGTCTATTCAGTTTTATTGTGATGAAATGTTCTATAGATGTCTGTTTAGTCCAGATGTTGAATGCTTACGTTTAAGTCAAAAATTTATTTGCTTAGCTTCTATTTGGAGGATATCCAGCACTGCTAAAGGGGTGTTAAAATCTCCAAGTACTATGGAACTGGAGGAAATCAAGTTGTTCATGTCTGTTAGAGTTTCTCCTATAAATTGAGGTGCATTCTGGTTGGGTGCATAACAATTAATAATGCAAATCTCATCATTTTGAGTATTACCTTTAACAAATATGAAGTGTCCATCCTTATCCTTCCTTATTTTGGTTGGTTTAAAGCCTATTGTGTCTGCTAATAGGATTGCAATGCCTGCTTTTTTTCTCTTTCCATTTGCCGGGAGTATAGATGACCATCCCTTCACCTTGAGTCTGTATTTGTCTTTTAATGTCTTTTAATAAAGACATTTTAATAATGTCTTTTACATGTTAATGTAAGATGAGATTCTTGTATGCAGCAGATAGCTGGCTTGAGTTTCTGTATCAAGTCAGCCAACCTGTGCCTCTTTAGAGGACAACTTAAACCATTCACATTAATTGAGAATATTGATAAGCCTTTTGAGAATCTGGTGGACATTATTAATCCTTTTGCAACTGTGGAAATTGGAATTTGATCAAAATTTTCTGGGTGGGTTTACTTTTGTGGTGGAGGGTTATGCTTCTCTTTGTAAAGGATAGGTCTGAGAATATCCGGGAGAGCTGGTTTAGTTGTGGCAAATTTCTTTCAACATGTGAATGTTGTTATAGTATTTAATTTCTTCATCATAAATGAAACTCAGTTTAGCTGGGTACAGGATCCTGGGTTGAAGCTTATTTTGTATTAGGAGATTAAAAGTGAATGACCATCCTCTTCTAGTTTTAAAATTTTCAGCAGAGAGATCTAAAGTTATTCTAATGTTGTTCTCCTTGTAGGTGATGGTTTTCTTTCATCTGGCTGCTTTCAAAATTTTCTCTTTCATATTTACTTTAGTGAAACTGATTATGATGTGTCTGGGGGATATCTTATTTGGGTTAAGTCGTGCTGGAATTCTGAAATGTCTGCTATCTGAATTTCAGAATCTCTTGGCGTATTTGTAAAGTTCTCCTTTATAACCTCATGGAGAAGAGACTCTGTGCCTTTTGAAGCCACTTCGTCACTTTTGGGAATCCCGATAAGATGAATATTAGTTTTCTTCAAATTATCTCAGAGCTCTCTGAGAGAGCGATCTGTTTTTGCCCTCCATTTCTCTTCCTCTTGGAGAGTTTGGGAGCGTTTGAAAGCTTTGTCTTCAATGTCAGAAATCCTTTCTTCTCCTTGCTCCATTCTGTTACTGAGGGATTCTACTGTGTTTCTCAGATCTTTGAGGGATGCAACTTCTTGTCTCAGTGTGTCAAAATCTTTGGTCATTTAGTCTTTGAATTTGTGGAATTCTTGAGATATCTTTTGGGTTACTGCTTGGAATTCTAATTTGATCTTATTTGTTATCCAGATTCTGAATTCATTTCCTGACATCTCAGCTATTTGTATGTGGGTGGGACTTGTGCTGTGTCTGCCCCATTGATCCTTGGGAGGGTTTATATACTCAGATTATTCATATTGCCAGAGTTTTTCTGTTGATTTTGTCTCATGATTGTTTTTCACCATTGCCTCTGGCCATCCTCAGAGTTGGGGGGGGGTGTCTTTCTGAGATTAGATTCCAGCAGGATCACTCTATTGTTGCTGGATGTTTATAGGGAGTGACCCCATGTAGTTCCTCTGGGGCTGCCCCAGCCAGGGAGTTCTGGTTGTGAAAGCAGCTTTGG
>CAUYPK010064953.1:0-26282 GCA_963574355.1 Loris lydekkerianus
CTTGCTGGCTCCCTGTATCCTCAAAGGGATGATCATAGGCAGATCCCACCGGCCAGAGATGTCTGGAGTCTTGTCTCCCCAGATTTGCCAAGCCCAGTTACAGGGAAGCTGTTACTCAGCCGCCATCTTTAATCCACTCCATAGTTTATTTTTCTTGTGTTCTTTTTCCTTTTGCTTATTCTTTTTTTTTTTTTTTTAGTGAGAGGAATTTTCTTGGAAAATCTAATTTTGGAAGGTTATTATAGGGAAAGAGCTAGAAAAATAAAATACAAAATAGGCATCTTGAGTTTTCTAGTTATATCCTGGACTAATGGGTAATATCCCTGACTCACAGTGAGACCCTACTTCATAATGCAGTGTATGTGTGTGTAAATAAGTGAGTTGATTTGTTCTGCTTCAAAACACATTGATCACTGCAAAACAGCTTGCCATCCTGCCAGATTGATCAATGCCTTCTTACAAAGATGATTGAATTTCTTTATTCAATTTTATCTTCTTGCAATTCCCGTGCCATCAGTTAGGTTTTATGTGATCTGCAGAGCTAGGCCTTATATCATGCTTGTTTAATGGCAGAGGCAGCCGGGTGGGGGCAGAGCAGGGTTTATATTCTTTAGGGTGTGTGTTGGTTGTTTTGTTTTTGAGACAGATTCTTTTTTCTTTTTTTGAGATAGAGTTTCACTATGTCATTCTCGGTAGAGTGCCTGTGGCGTCACAGCTCACAGCAAACTCAAACTCCTGGGCTTAAGCAATTCTCTTGCCTCAGCCTCCCAAGTAGCTGGGACTACAGGCACCCACCATAACACCTGGCTATTTTTTTGTTGCAGTTGTTTAGCTGGCCAGGGCCAGGCTCGAACCTGCCACCCTTGGTATATGTGGCTGGCGCCGTAACCACTGTGCTATAGGCACCAAGCCTTGAGATAGATTCTTACTCTGTTGCCCTGGGTAGAGTACCATGGTATCATAGCTCACAGGAACCTCAGACTCCTAGATTGGAGCAATCCTTTTACCTCAGCTTCCCCGGTAGCTGGGACTACGCACCATGCCTGGCTAATTTTTCTTTTCTTTTCTTTTTCTTCTCTTTTCTTTTCTTTTCTTTTCTTTTCTTTTCTTTTCTTTTCTCTTTTCTCTTTTCTCTTTTCTCTCTCTCTTTCTTTCTTGTCTTTTTTTTTTTTTTTTTTTTTTGACAGGCTCTAATTTTATCACCTACCCAGACTACAGTACCGTGGTGTTATCATAGTTTAAACTCCTGGGCCACAGCCTCCAGAGTGGGGAGGAGGAT
This sequence comes from Loris lydekkerianus, assembly GCA_963574355.1. Taxonomy (NCBI): domain Eukaryota; kingdom Metazoa; phylum Chordata; class Mammalia; order Primates; family Lorisidae; genus Loris; species Loris lydekkerianus. The sequence continues at coordinate 1,280 of CAUYPK010064953.1, forward strand.
AGGGGACTAAGGCTGGCACCCCCATTCCTGGCTAATTATTTTATTTTTTTGTAGAGGTAGGGTCTCATTCTTGCTCAAGCTGGTCTCAAACTTCTGGCCTGAAGTAGTTCTTCCATATTGGCTTACCCAAGTGCTAGGAAAAGAGACATGAGCCACTGTGCCTGGTCTCTTTTTTTTTAAAAAAAGCTCTGGCTAGGCACGCTGGCTCCCATCTGTAATCCTAACACTCCGGGAGGCCGAGGCAGGTGGGTCGCTTGAGCTCACCAATTCAAGACCAACCTGAGCAAAGCAAGACCTCGTCTCTACTAAATATAGAAAAGCTGAGGCAAGAGGATTGCCTGAGCCCGAGTTGGAGGTTGCTATGAGCTAAGACGCCACGGCACTCTACTCTACCCAGGGCAACAGCTTGAGACTCTGTTTCAAAAAAGAATATTCTGACAGCCATGTCCATGATTTACGGTAGTGAATCCCACGTGTATCTTCCTTTGCCAGTGTAATATTCACTGTCCTAGGGAGCCCTTCTTCATATATTTTAGTTCATTAATGCTACCTAATTTGTTGATGATGTTTACTTTTCTGTTTCTGTTATCCTTGTTGATTTCAGTTGTTTTTACATTCAAGAAAATAGCAGAGATCTCTTTATTCCACTTTTTTATCAGATGTATTATATATTTTAAAGCATTATTGCTAGTAAAAATGTCTACATATGTAAATGGTTAATTCTGACAATTTTGAATTAAGTTACTTTAAAAAACCAGAGTTTTAAAAGTAAAATAACTTTTACATTGGTAACTAATACAATAGATTCAGATGCCTTCAATATTATATAATATTTAAAGCCCTTTTTGCTACTTAAGTTGAATAATCTTCAAATTCAAAATTACATTTCTAAAATTTCTGAAAATTTTTTTTTTAAGGCGTTTCATCAAACGGGTATATGTGTCTTTACCAAATGAGGAGGTATGTATCTGTATTGGAATTTTTTTTTTTAACCTAAACAAGAACTACTGTTTTAATAATTTTGAGTCTTTCAACTCTTGATACAGCCACTTAGGAAGACATCTGACAATTTTGTTTTGTTTCTTTGAGATATGCTCTTGCTCTGTCACCCAGGCTAGAGTGCAGTGGCACAATTATAGCTCGCCACAGCCTCAAACTTTGGGCTGGGGCGATCTTCCCACCTGAGCCTCCCAAGTAGCTGAGACTGTAGTTGCACACCCAGCTAGTTTTTAAATTTTTTCTAGAGACAAGGTCTTGCTTTTTTGTTCTGGCTGGTATCAAATTCCTAGGCTCAGATAGTCCTCTTACCTTGGCTTCCCAAAATGCTAGGATTATAGGTATGAGCCACTATGCCTGGTTTGGTAGTTTCTTAAAAAGATAAACTTATCATTAGAACCAGTAATTTCACTCCTAAAGATTTGCCCAAGAGAAACAAAAGCATATGTTCACACAGACATGTATAAGAATTTTTGGACAGCACCTGTAGCTCAGTGGGTAGGGCATCGGCCACATACACTAAGGTGGCGGGTTCAAATCCAGCCTGGGCCAGCTAGAAAATAACACTGAGAACTGCAACAACAACAATCACAACAAAAAATACCCGGGCGTTGTGGCAGGCACCTGTAGTCCTACCTACTTGGGAGACTGAGGCAAGAGAATCACTTAAGCCCAAGAGTTTGAGATTGCTGTGAGCTATGATGCAATAGCACTCTACTAAGGGTGACATAGTAAGACTCTGTCTTAAAAAAAAAAAAAAAAAAGAATTTTTATAGTAGGTGCGTGGCTCATGCCTATAATCCCAGTATTTGGGATGTTGAGGCGGGTGGATTGTCTGAGCTCACAGGTTCAAGACCAGCCTGAGCCAGAGTGAGACCCTCTAAAAAATAGCCAGGTGTTGTGGCAGGCACCTGTAATCCTAGCTACTTGGGAGGCTGAGGCAAGAGGATGACTTGAACCCAGGAATTTGTTTGAGTTGCTGTGAGCTAAGATGCTACCGCACTTTACCAAGGGTGAACAAGTAAGGCTCTGTCTCAAAAAAAAAGAATTTTTGTAGTAACAATATTAATAATAGCTGAAGACTGCACAGAATCTAAAATATTCATTTAGCAAATAAATGTGGCATATGCCTTTAGTGGATATTGTTTAGCAGTAAAGGGAAAGAGGTGTACATGCTATATATTAAATTCATACATTGAATTTTCTGAATGGAACTTTTTTTTTCATTTTTGTTTTTTGAGACAGTTTCACTTTTTTGCCCTTTGGTAGAGTGCTGTGGCATCATAGCTCACAGCAACCTCAAACTCTTGGGCTCAAGCAATCCTGTTGTTTCAGTTTTTCTTTATTTATTATTATTATTATTATTATTTATAGAGACAGAATCTCACTTTATTGCCCTTGGTAGAGTGCCATGGCGTCACACAGCTCACAGCAACCTTCAATTCCTGGGCTTAGGCGATTCTCTTGCCTCAGCCTCCCGAGTAGCTGGAACTACAGGCGCCCGCCACAATGCCTGGGTATTTTTTTGTTGCAGTTTGGCAGGGCTGGGTTTGAACCCACCACCTTCGGCATATGGGGCTGGCGCCCTACCCGCTGAGCCACAGGTGCCACCCAGTTTTTCTTTATTTTTAAGTAGAGATGGAGTCTTACTCTGGTTCAGGCTGGTGTCAAACTTGTGAGCTCAAGTGAGCCACCCGCCTTGGCCTCCTATGGTGCTAGGATTACGGGCATGAGGCACTGTGTCTGTGAATGAAACTCTAAATCTAAAAGATTGTAATAAGTGAAAGAAGCCAGATAATATGTTATATATCACGTGATTTCATTTATGTGAAATGTCTCCAAAAGGCGCATTTCTAGAAATATAAACCAGGTCTATGACGTGCTAGGGTGAGAGTTGGGAGTTAGGGTTAACAGACATGAAAGAACTTTTTGGAGTGATAAAAATATTCTAAAACTAGATTATGGTGTTGATTGTACAATTCTTTAAATTTATTTAAAGTCCATTAATTATGTACTTATAATAGGTGAAATTCATAGTATGTGAATTCATATCTCTATAAAGCTTGTTTTTTTTTAACTGTGACCCTGGCCCTGCACAGTGGCTCATACCTATAATCCTAGCACTCTGGCGGGAGTGGGGTAGGGGTGTGTGGCCAAGGTGTGGGGATCGCCTGAGCTCCGGAGTGCAAGACTAGCCTGAGCAGGAGTGAGACCCTATCTGTACTAAAAATAGAAAAATAAGCTGAGCATTGTGGTGGGTGCCTGTAGTCCCAGCTACAAGGGGGACTGAGGCAAGAGGATCACTTGAGCCCAAGAGTTTGAGGCTGCTGTGAGCTATGCTGCTATGGCACTCTACCAAGGGTGAGACAAAGAAAAAAAAAAAAAAAAAAAAAAACAAAGAAACTGTGGTTCTTGGCTAGGTACATGAGCTCATCCCTGTATTCCTAGCACTCTGGGAGGCCAACATGGGAGGATCACCTAAGCTCAGGAGTTTGAGGTTGCTCTAGGCAGGGTGATAGAGGAAGAGTCTCTTAAACAGTTGAAGGGCTTGGGGCCCATAGCTCAGTGGATAGGGTGCCTGCCACATACACCAAAGCTGGTGGGTTCAAACCCAGCCTGGGTCAGCTAAAACAACAATGACAACTGCAACAACAACAAAAAAAATAACTGGGCATTGTGGTGGGGGCCTGTAGTCCTAGCTATTTGGGAGGCTGAGGCAAGAGAATTACTTTAGCCCAAGAGTTTGAGGTTGCTGTGAGCTGTGACACCAGGCATTCTACCCAGGGCGACAGCTTGAGACTCTGTCTTAAAAAAAAAAAAAAGTTAAAAGTCGTGTGGCTTGGTGCCTGTTGTTCAGTGGTTAGGGCACTGGCCACATAACACCAGGGCTGGTGGTTTGAAAAACAGTGACAACTGCAACAAAAAAATAGGCATGGTGGTGGGCACCTGTAGTCTCAGCTACTTGGGTGGCTGCAATAAGAGAACCCCTTAAGCCCAAGAATTTGAGGTTGCTGTGATGGCAGTGGCACTCTACCGAGGGTGACACAGTGAAACTCTTAGACCCTTAATAGTAATCCTTATCCTTTTTTTTTTTTTTTTTTTCCTAACACACTTATTTATTGTAGAGGCACCTTTTATTATTATTATTATTATTATTATTATTATTATTATTATTTTCTTTTTTTTTGCACTTTTGGCCTGGTCCGGGTTTGAACCTGTCACCCCTGGTATATGGGGCCAGTGCCCTACTCCTTGAGCCACAGGCACTGCCCCGTTTTTTTTGTTTTTTGTTTTTTGAGACAGAATCTCAAGCTGTTGCTCTGGGTAGAGTGCCCCAATGGCACATATATATAGAGAGAGACAGGTTATGTGTGAGCCACTGCACCCGGCCAGCTCCTGTTTTTATTAAAGATGATAAGGGTTGAGGTGGCTCACGCCTGTAATCCTAGCACTCTGGGAGGCCGAGACGGGTGGATGGCTTGAGCTCACAAGTTTGAGACGAGCCTGAGCAAAAGCGAGCAAGACCCCATCTCTACTAAAAATAGAAAAACTGGCGGTGCCCCTAGCTCAGTGAGTAGGATGCCGGCCACATACACCCAGGCTGGTGGGTATGAACAACAACGACAACTGCAACAACAAAAAGCTGGGCGTTGTGGCAGTCACCTGTAGTCCCAGCTACTCAACTCGGGCAGCTGAGGCAAGAGAATTGCTTAAGCCCAAGAGTTTGATGTTGTGAGCTGTGAGGCCATAGCACTCTAACCAGGGTGACAGCTTTGAGACTCTGTCTCAAAAAAATAAAAATAGAAAAACTGAGGCAAGAGGACTGCTTGTGTCCAGGAGTTGTAGGTTGCTATGAGCTATGATGCCACAACACTCTACTCAGGGCAACAGCTTGAGAGTGTCTGAAAAAAAGAAAGAAAGAAAATAATAATAATAAAAGCTATTTCCTTAATGCTTTCTTTCTTTTTCTTTTTTTTTTTTAAAGAGACAGAGTCTCACTTTATCACCCTCGGTAGAGTGCATCACAGCTCACAGCAACCTCCAACTCCTGGGTTTAGGCGATTCTCTTGCCTCAGCCTCCCAAGTAGCTGGGACTATAGGTGCCCACCACAACACCTGGCTACTTTTTTTGTTGTTGTTGCAGTTTGGCCAGGGCTGGGTTTTAACCCACCATCCTCAGTATATGGGGCCGGCACCCTACTCACTGAGCCACAGGCACCGCCCTAATGATTTATTTCTATTCTTTAATTCTCTCAGAAACTCTCAATAAAGAGGTAATTTTAACTCCATTTAACAGATGTGCGTGACCCTTCAAAGTAACATTCAGAATTTGATCTTGATTCCTGTATATTAATTTAATTCTCAATATATTAAGAATTTATTAATTCTGATGTTAAATTAGACTACACTGATAATTCTTTAATTTTTTTTTTTCAGACAAGACTACTTTTACTTAAAAATTTATTATGTAAACAAGGAAGCCCACTGACCCAAAAAGAACTAGCACAACTTGCTAGGTGAGTGATTTGATTTGATTTATCGTGAAGCTTTTTAGGGGGAGGGTAAATAATTATTTTTTCTGTGTTATTTAAAGTATACTTAAATATAAAATGAAAAATTTATCAGAAACTTGTCATCTCATCCTCTGACTCCTTTATCTTTTTTCTTACCTCTTATATCTATATGTTTTCTAAATTTAAATATTTATGACCCCTACAAGACATGACCTAAATATCTAATAGCTAATTTTTACAACTTTATTAACATTTTTCAATTTAGTAATTTGATATTTTAAAACATCTCATGTCTGCCCACACTTAATATAGATATTTTTACATAGAATTTTTTTTAAGTCTTTTTTTATTTTTAATTTCAACTTGCTTGTACATTCTTCTTTGTCTGAAGTACTCTTTTTTTGTTAATTTTCTTCTTCCTCTGGCGATGCTCGGCTGTTTTTGATGTTAGTAGAGATGGGGTCTTACTCTGGCTCACTGCTGGTCATACTGGTCTCGAACTTCTGAGCTCAGGCAATCCACCCGCCTCGGCCTCCCACAGCACTGGGACTACAGGCATGAGCCATCACGTCGGCCAGAATTTTTTTTACTTCTATATCTTAAACTTTTTTTTCATAGTGTACTTAAGTAAAACTGAATATGAGTGATCTAGTTGTGAATTTTAGTCCCCGAAAATGTGATGAAGTAATTTAAAATATTCAACAAGTCGGGCAGTGCCTGTGGCTCAGTGGGTTGGGCACCAGCCCCATATACCAAGGGTGGCGGGTTCGAACCCAGCTCCAGCCAAACTGCAACAAAAAATAGTTGGGCATTGTGGCAGGCATCTGTAGTCCCAGCTACATGGGAGGCTGAGGGAAGAAATCACCTAAGCCTAGGAGTTGGAGGTTGCTGTGAGCTGTAATGCCACGGTACTCTACCAAGGGCAATAAAATGAGACTCTGTCTCTTAATAAAAAAAAAAAAAAATTCAACAAGTTTGTGAGTAGCAACTAACCTTAGTAGCAAATAACCTTAATAAGAACCCTGAGTTTCCAGATGACTATGAGATAATTGGAACTATGGATGTCCTTCATTGTCATTTCAATAAAGAATTCTAATAATGTTTGATCTGTGTAGTTGTTTAACATAGTACATGATAAGTAAGTGTTTTTTCCCTGTTTTCCTCTTCTCTTTCCCTTTGCCTTCCTTCCCTAGTTCCTAGTTCCCTTTGGTAATCTCTTGGCTGCCCAGGACTCTCCACTGTGGCATCCTGTTCAGGTGCCTCTTTTTGCCAGTGTCTTGTACTTCAGACCCTTCCTTCATCTTATCTGTTCCACATTTAAAGTTAACTCTTTTGAGTGGCCCTTATTCCATCACAAAAGTGCTTTTTGCCAAAATATAAACTAACTTATATGGAAGTAATTGTGTTTATGTGTCCCTTGGCCACCAGTGGCTTATAGATGTTACCTTTCCAGGTGACATGTTTACAGTTGGAGCCTCTGGAGATAGTATGCCTTAATCTAAAAGAATGGTTCCAATGATTAAAATTTGAGGCAATAATATAAGGAGCCAGCCATCTACTGTTTTTTGTTTGTTTTCAGCAGATGAGCCTTTCTGTACCCTCAATCCATGTAACCGTTTGCTTTCTGACAAAGGCAAACTAGTTTTTACTCTTACTTTGGGGACATTTTAAATCAACAGAGATGAAAATAATTTGCTATTTCTTCCTTCCCCTTTTCAGAATGACTGATGGATACTCAGGAAGTGATCTAACAGCTTTGGCAAAAGATGCAGCACTGGGTCCTATCCGAGGTGGGTGTACAAGAGTTTGAAACATTTATTACTAATTATTACACTACTTTTGAAATTTAAAAAGTCCATTCTAAGAGATCTTTTTTTATGATCAGTGTGAAAACAGTAAAGCTGTATTAGTGGAAAACATGGTATAAAGTTATTTCTAGAGTAGAGGGGAGCAAATTTTTTGGTAAAGGACAAAATAGTATTAATAAATAAATTAATAAATATTTCAGGCTTTGTATACCACATATGGTCTATGTTGCATAGTCATCATCATTACCTTTTTTTTTTTTTTTTAAACAACCATCCTAGATCTAAAACCACTCTTAGCTTATAGGTCATACAGAAACAATCCATGAGTCAGTGCACCATGACCCCTGTTCTAGACAACAGCTTTCACTTCCTTCTAGTTGGTAAGCAGCAGAACAGTCAAATGAAAAGAAAACTTTTTAAAGTAATAATTACAGAAAAATACAAGGAAAACGTTCTTATCTGTTTTCTGGCTCTTTTCAGTATTCTGGTACTATTTGAAATTTATCTAAAGGAACTTATATAAAGAGAAATTTTTACTTACATGTTATTGTTCAAGAAATTACAGCATATTTATTGGTATGTTTTGATTCACTTCAATTTGTTGATTCTGAAATACCATAACTGATCCTTTTTGGATTAGGGTAAATTCACTGTGGTCACTGTTAGATTAGATGTTCTCAGCAATTTTTCTACATCAGCATAGGCAATGATGCCCTCAGGTGTGTACTTGGATTATGATTGGCTGTGATGATAGAACAGAACAGCAAACACACAACTTCCAAAGCACTGCTTATAGTTTCACCCTTTTAACTCAAGTACATGCAATTGTATGAGAAATGTTATCATAGTTTCTGCTATAATTTGTGTTAAAAGCCTACAATATACAAAAATTTTTGCCTTATTTCTCAAAAACTGGCAACACATCTCCCTCAATGAAACAGGATATTGATTGAGAACTGGTACTTCGCAAAATAATAAATATAATCTTGAGAATATACATATTTTGATAGTTTAGGTAAACAGACTTTCTTGCTCCACTAAACATGAAATCTTGTCTAGATAGTGGTTTTTAAGTTTTACTTTTTTTTGAGATAGAGTCTGAGTCTAAATCACCATGGGTAGAGAGGCGTGGCATCATAGCTCACAACAACCTCAGATTCTTGGGCTCAAGCAATTCTTTTGCCTCAGCCTCTCAAGTAGCTGAGACTATAGGCGGCCCGCCACAATGCCGAGCTATTTTTAGAGACAAAGTCTTGCTCTGGCTTAGGCTGGTCTCCAACCAGTGAGCTCAGGTAATCCTCCTGCCTTGGCCTCCCAAGTGCTAGAATTACAGGCCTGAGCCATTACACCCAGCCTCATTTATATTTTTTAGAATACTTTAGCAGTTAAGCAGACAAAAATTTTTGCATTTTTTAAAGTTCACTTTCAATTTCAAGTTGTAAACTATTATTCTTGGGCAATATGTAAGAAATTGAATTATTCTCAGTTCCTCCCTAAGACAGAATATTACATGGGTCATTAACAAAGTTTTGAGATAACACAAAAATCTGTGAGAACAGAAACAAATGAAGCCTTCATAGCAACACCAATAATTTGCACAAATGAATCAAAAAGGATGCTGTCAGCAGTATTTCTTGAAAGTGAAATAATGGACCATAACACAGTCTGTCTCAAGACTTTTGTCCTGACCCATGTATTCTAAGCATTTATAAATTGGATGTGCTCTCAATATTAAAGTGTGTATCTTTCTTTTAACATAATGATTTATACTAAACAAGATACTTTTAGATTGTTATATATTGTTTTGCCCCTCAGCAATTAAAACTTATATTTTACAGAACTGAAACCAGAACAAGTGAAAAACATGTCTGCCAGTGAGGTAACAATTTTACAATTACCTTTGTCTTTGATCCTCTATATTGTAGGACTTATACAGGGTGGACATAAAGTTTGTGTGCAGTATAACATGGTTTATCATAATAAATTGTACACAAATTTTATGAACACTCTGTATCTTGCATAGATTTTTCTAGTTTACTTGATTAGAAACTAGAAAAAATTAATTTTGCTTCTTTTCAAAATATAGAAGCTTGTGAAATTAGTTTCCTATATTTTTCCTTGCTTGTGAACAAAAAAATACATAATGATGGTAACTAAGGAATTTTCTATCTTATATTATGTGAGGATTTTTTTTTTTTCCATATAGACTTGCTCTATCACCCTGGCTAGAATGCAGTGGCAACAACATAGCTCATTGCCACCTCAAACTCCAGGGCTCAAACAATCTTCCTGCCTCAGCCTCCTGAGTAGCTGTCACTACCATGCCCAGCTAATTTTTTCCATTTTTTTGTAGAGACAGGGTCTTACTCTTGCCTAGGCTGATCTTTGACTCCTGACCTTAAGCAGTTCTTCTGCTGTGGCCTCCCATACTACTAGGATTACAAGCTTGAGCACTGTCCCCAGCCAGATTTTATACATTATGAAAATAATTTATCATTGTAATTTAACCCTTTTATGTTATTATTATTATTTTTTTTTACTTTTTAGTTTTTCAATCTCTTTTCTTCATAAAAGCTGTACAGCTACTACTGTAATGTGATTTATTACATTTTCTTAATAAGGTCCCCTTATGAAGATGCTGAAACTTTTTTTTTTTTTTTTTTTTTGAGACAGAGTCTTACTTTGTCATCCATCATAGCTCACGACAATCTCAAATTCTTGGGCTCAAGCAATTCTATTGCCTCAACCAAGTAGTTGGGACAACAGGCTCCTATCACAATGCCCAGCTATTCTTAGAGACGAGGTCTCACTCTGGCTCAGGCTGGTCTCAAACCTGTGAGCTCAGGCAGTCCACCTGCCTTGGCCTCCCAGAGTGCTAGGATTAGAGGTGTGAGCCACTGTGCCTGGCCTGAAATATTTCTTAAAAAAATATTTTTTCATACAGAATATAAAATTGAATATACAGAATGGCTGTAACTATGCAAACAACTTTTGGAATCACACTTGAATTACATTCAGCCCTCCCTGTGTGTGAGTTTTGCATTTTTGAATTCAACCAATTGTGAATTGAAAATGCTCGGGAAAGAAAAAAGGGTCTATTCTAAACATTTACAGATGTTTTCCTTTGTCATTATTCCCTAAAAAATACAGTATAACAACTGTTTATTTACATAGCATTTACATTATATTAGACTTGATAAATAATCACATAATTTAAAGTATATGGGAGAATATGCATAGGTTATATGCAAATACTGTACCATTTTATGTATGGGACTTTCAGTATCTATGGATTTTAGTATCCATGAGAATCCTGAAACCAATCCCATAAAGATACCAAAGGACAACTGTATATCTGTATCTTCTGTCAGAGACTTTTTATTGTACAACTTTCAACAACACTATTGAGACAGTGAACTGTTAACATAGAGGTTTAGTATCATGTACATTTTAGTAGTCTTTTCTTTCTCTTTTTAATTCTAAATTTATTATTATTGTTATTATTTAGAAACAGGGTCTCATTGTGTTGCCCAGGCTGGTCTCAAACTTCTGGCCTCAAGTGATCCTCCTGCTTTGGCCTCCCGTAGAACTGAGATTATAGGCATGAGCCAGCACAGTTGGCTAGGTAGCCTTTTATTCTCTAAACCATCACTTCTCAATAGGATCTGTATAAAAGGGCCACGACATTAGGAAGGTTGAGAACCATTGCTCTAAACTTTTTTGTTGTTATTGTTGTTTAGAGACAGGGTCTCACTTCGTCACCCTCGGTAAAGTGCTATGGCGTCACAGCTCACAGCAACAAGAACAACCCCTCTTGGGCTTAGGTGATTCTCCTGCCTCAACCTCCCGAGTGGCTGGGACTATAGGCGCCTGTCACAATGCCCAACTATTTTTTTTTGTTGCAGTTTGGCTGGGGCCGGGTTCGAACCTGCCACCCTCAGTATATGGGGCCAGGGCCCTTACTCACTGAGCCACAGGTGGCACCCTGCTCTAAACTTTTAAATAAACTTGAAATTGTCTGATCAGTCATCTTACATGTTATAGTTAACCAACTACATTACTCAGAAAGCCTCCAGGCTTCTTGTAACCTCCCTCCCATTTTAACAGTCTAGTTTACTGAGGATGTATTTTATATGAATGAAACTAGGGAAAATTTATATATAACATAAATTATATATATAATTTATATATAATATATGTAACATAAGTTATATATATAATTTATATATAATTTTTTAATATAAAAATTTTTTTAATTAAATCATAGCTGTGCACATTGATATGATCATGGGGCATCATACACTAGCTTCGTAGACTGACACATTTTCATCACACTGGTTAACATAGCTTTCCTGGTATTTTCTTAGTTATTGTGCTAAGACATTTACATTCCACATTTACTAAGTTTCACATATACCCTTGTAAGATGCACCAGAAAATTCTATCATATATAACCATTTTGGTGCTTAGCTACCATTACCTTTAAAATTCATGTTTATTCTAGCATTCTGGCCAAGGCAGGCAGATTGCTTGAGCTTAGAAGTTGGAGACCAGCCTGAGCAATAGCAAGACACTGTTTCTACTAAAAAGAAAAACTGAGGCGACAGGTTCATAGGAGCCCTAGAACTTGCGGTTGCTGTGAGCTATGACGCCATGGCGCTCTAGTGAAGGCACCAGAGTGAGACTCTGTCCCAAAAATAACTAAATAAATAAAATTCATGTTTCAAGTATTAGTTCCAAGTGCCTTTTATGTGATTTATAATTTTAGTTCTTTTTTTATTTTTTTACTTTTTTTTTTTTTGTAGAGACAGAGTCTCATTTTAGCGCCCTCAGGTAGAGTGTCATGACATCACACGGCTCACAGCAACCTCCAATTCCTGGGCTTACACGATTCTCTTGCCTCAGCCTCCTGAGCAGCTGGGACTACAGGCGCCCGCCACAATGTCAGACTATTTTTTTTTTTTTTTTTGATGCAGTTTGGCTGGGGCTGGGTTTGAACCCACCACCCTTGGTATATGGGGCCAGCGCCCTACTCACTGAGCCACTTAGTTCTACATTTTTGTTTTTAAATATATAAGTACTATATAGTTTATTCCTAAATTGTCTTGAGTTTTTAATAGTTTAAGTGTAATTACTGACAAAATCCTATAAGGTTATTATTATTTATAATATATATATATTTTTTGGGGGGGGATTCATTGAGGGTACAAAAAACCAGGTTACACTGATTGCATTTGTTAGGCAAAGTCCCTCTTGCCTATAAGATTATTTTTAAGTGTTCTTATATTCATGGCATAAACTTAATATTTTTCTACTCAAAAAGTAAGCACTGTGCACAAATTATTTCTTCTTTACACCCTCTGCCTTGGAGCCAGAGTGGATAAACTTTATATCTCATGTACTCTGTCCCCTAGAGTAAAGTGAGGAAAGGTCCATTGTGTGATGTTTTAGACCTTTGTGGTTGTCCCTTGGAAAGATCATAGAGGATAAAGGAAGTAGTCCAAGGGGTAGTGATACTCTAAACTACCCTTGAAATACAAATTTAAGCAATAAACAATCTGTAAATTCACAGTCTATTTAAAGGTTATTCCAGGCACATAGAATTGGCACCTTTCTAAGAACTCTGGTTCATTTTAATGAAGAGTAATATTAATAATACTCTGGGTATAAAAATGCATACTACTTTGTTTATGAGGTTAGGTCATTCCAATAGCAAGAACATGAAAATACACATTTTTTATATGTCATGAATCCATTCTGATAAACATTCCATTTAATTTTTTTTTTTTTTTTTTTTTTTTGAGGCAGAGTCTCATATACTTTAAAGCTGTCACTCTGGGCACAGTGCCACATAACATCATAGCTCACAGCACCCTCAAACTCTTGGGCTTAAGAGATTCTCTTGCCTCAGCCTCCCAAGTAACTGGGACTACAGGCGCCCACCACAATGCCTGGCTATTTTTTTATTGCAGTTTGGCCGGGGCTGGGTTCAAACCCACCACCCTACCCACTGGGCCACAGGCACTGCCCAAGTCCATTTAACTTTTTAATCCCACACTTAAAAATATAATTGTATCTACCATTTATTTATCTACTACTTTAAAATGTCATAAAGTTATTTTCTGTTAAAAATTTAGATACCAGAGGCTGGGCTCAGTGGCTCATGCCAATAATCCCAGCACTTTGGGAGGCTGAGGTGGACGGATCTCCTGAACTCACAACTTCGAGATAAGCCTGAGCTAGAGCGAGACCCAATCTCTAAAAAAAATAGAGCCAGGCCTGGTGGTGGGCACCTGTAGTCCCAGCTACTTGGGAGGATGAGGCAAGAAAATCACTTGAGCCCAAGAGTTTGAGGTTGCTGTGAGCTATGACCAGAGCACTCTACCAGTGGTGACATAGTGAGACTCTGTCTCAAAAAAAAAAAAAAAAAATTTAGATACCAGAACTAAAAATTAAAGTTTAATAAACTAAGTGAAGTATAAGAAATATTACTGATACCTTTTGTGACTGTCCCATTAATTACGTATACTCAGTTATATTGTTAACATTTCTGTTTCTAAAAGTATATACTTTCATCCAGTTTAAATTTATTTTTAATTTAGTGGTTTGGATATTAGTAATCTAATAAGTGACTGTTAGCTGTTACTCTTTATTTATGAGTTAATATTTATAAAGCTTAAAATAGTATGGCATGTAGTAATGTACATAAGGATTCATTAAATAAATTTCAAAATACATAAAACTCAGGCAGGGGGCGGTGGGTCACACCTGTAATCCTAGCACTCTGGGAGGCTGAGGTGGGCTGATTGCCTTAGCTCACAGGTTAGAGACTAGCCTGAGCCAGAGCGAGACCCCCATCTCTAAAAATAGCTGGGTGTTGTGGCGGGCCCCTGTAGTCCCAGCTACTTGGGAGACTGAGGCAAGAGAATCACTTGAGCACAAGAGTTTGAGATTGCTGTTAGCTATGACGCCATGACACTCTGTGTAAAGTGAGACTCAGTCTCCAGAAAAACAAAAGGATAAAACTCAGGCTAGCAAGAGTAAGATCTTGTCTCTGCAAATTATAGAAAAATTAGCCAGGTACGGTGGCAGATGTCTGTATTTCCAGCCACTTGGCACTCTGAGGCAGGTGACAACCCACTTGAGCCTATGTTGATATGATAATGTACATGTGGCGCATGTCTGGTCTATGAAAATTAGGTCAACTTAAGGAGTTTGTCGATGTAAGGAGGTTGTCAACTGTGAAGGTTCTATTATAATTCAAATAGTGGTTGTATATGTCAGTGGTGGGACTATGAGCCTGTATTTTGTCAACTTATGAGTGGTTTTGTTTTTACATTACAAAAATGTTAAAACGCTTTGAAATCTTATTACTATGAAACTAAACACAAGTAATAAAAGCATATTGATTGATAAAGCACTTTATAAAGTTTTTTATATAGCAAGCTTATGGAAAATCTATTAAAATGATTGGCATGACTTTCAGGATATCTATGTACTATATTGTAACATTAATCAACAGTAGCGCTATTACTTTAATCTTTCATAGAATTAACCATCTTTTACATGTTCATCATTTGTTTTGTTTTGTTTTGTTTTTAAATCTAGATGAGAAATATTCGATTATCTGACTTCACTGAATCCTTGAAAAAGATCAAACGCAGCGTGAGCCCTCAAACCTTAGAAGCATACATACGTTGGAACAAGGATTTTGGAGATACAACCGTTTAAGGGTATACCTTTGTTAGCCTGCACAAGAGAGAAATGCACATTCTTCAGCGAACAGTTACTAGCTACAGAAACTCAGCCTAAGTTTACAGGATTTTTCAGAGTCTTACATATTTGTGCACCAATCTTGAACCAGATAACAAATTTAAATAAAAGATACGATGCGAATGGAATATTTTGTTGTTGAAGGCTTTCTTGCCTTGATGGTCGTGGTTATCCCAATGACTACTGTAAATTCGAGCACTACACAAACTGATTCTGGTCTTCTTTACCAGTATAATCATAATGTAAATAATTTGTATATTGTGTTGCAGATGAAAGTATTCTACGGACAGTGAATGGTAGAAGACGCAAGAAGCTTTGGTTGTTTGTCTTCTGGCGTTTTGTTGTTTTTTTTTAATAGTATTTTTTCCTGATTTTCTTTTCTACTCTTGTCTTAACTATGGGTGATTAGAATGCCAAACACCATTAATTTTCTTGCTTTTTGTTTGTTTTAATCCATTCATTGTGCCAAATGAAATTTTTTCCTAAGTAACAGTAATAGGAAAAAATTATTTTGAGTGTTTTTCTTCATAAATCTATAGACATTATATAATTGTCGTGTTCTTTTCACTTTTTATTTTTTTATTACCTTGCTACCAAACACTTTAGAAAGCAATATAATAGCAACAATGTAATGGTAGAATAGAGAAGGTTTGAAGGTTTGAGTTACTCTATTACATAACATGTAGATCAGTCCTCACGTGACCTGTATTTTTTTCTAATATATTTGTCAAAAATCTGCTGTTGACTGTTAACTTATTTCTGATAGAATTTATTTTCTGCTAGAATTATTCTAATATTGTTGTAAAATTGACTGTAATATGAGAGAAGGGAAATACTCAAGAGTTGAGACATTTCTAATTTATTGCTTATTACTTTCTTACTGTTTACAGGATAACTATAAGCCAATGGAAATACCATCTTTTATTCTTAATAAGTATTAATCCCTTCAGTGAAACTTTAAAAAATACTGAATTTTTATACATTACATACATTTTATAGGTTTCTTGTGCTCACTTTATTAACTAAAGAGTTCTAGTCTGTTGATCTGCATTTTGTTCCCCCCAAAATGTACAGTAATTCTGTTTCATGTTTGTATAAATAAGCCTGGATTTTTATTATGAAAATGTCATTGTAGGAAGTAGAGACTCATATCATGGCCTTTTAAATATTGTAATAAAGGCAAATGTATATTTGCCCTTAGTTTACTGGGTAAAAGTTTGTTTACAGAATTTTTCTTTGGTGCTTAAATGATGCTATGTAAAATGTCATGAATGGAAAGGAATAACTTTGTAGTAATGACAAAGATTTTTCACTTAGGAAAGATTTGTTTCTAAAATAATACATTAAAATAAAACACCCTGCCCCTAATAGAGAGGAATTTTATAATGAAGACATCATGCATCCTTTTAATTTTGCTCTTCCTCCTGTTAAAAGCTTTTTAATTTTAGTCTTGCTCTTCTTGTTTTGTTTTGTTTTGTGTTGTCTTGTTTTGTTTGAGGCAGGGTTCTCTTTGTTTACCTGGCTAGAGTGCAGGGGCATCCTCATAGTTTACAACCTCAAACCCCTGGGCTCAGGCGATCCATCTACCTCAGACTAAGTAACTGGGACAACAGGCACATACCACAAAGCCTGGCTAATTTTTCATTTTTTTATAGAGATGGGTTCTTGCTCTTACTCGGGCTAGTCTCAAACTCCTTACCTCAAGCAATCCTTCTGCCTCAGCCTGCCAGAGTGCTAAGAATCTCTTGCTCTTCTAAATTTTACTCTTATAAAAGATGTATGATTTTTTAGGATCGATCATATACCAACCAGTTTTAGCCAGTGATTTATAACTTGAATCATATCTCTTCTATGACTTTAGAACTCTCTGTATAATAAAAAATGAGAAGCCGGCATTGTGGCACATGGTACTCTACCCAGGGGACAGTGTGAGAGCCAAAACTATGCATATTGTAGCTGATGGGTAGTATCTATCTATTTATTTACTTTTTTTTTTTTTTTTTTTTGAGACAGCTGTCTCCCTGGGTAGAGTGCCACGCATCACACCTAACAGCAACCTCCAACTCCTGGGCTCAAGTAATTCTCCTGCCTCTGCCTCCCAAGTAGCTGGGACTACAGGCACCCACCACAATGCCTGGCTATTTTTTGGTTGCAGCCGTCATTTGCCGGGCCTGGGCTGGATTCAAACCCGCCAGCTCAGGTGTATGTGGCTGGCACCTTAGCCGTTGAGCCACAGGTGCCAAGCCAACCTCAAACTCTTGAGCTCAAGCAATTCTCTTGCCTCAGCCTCCCACAGGCACCTGCCTCGACATCCAACTATATATTTTTTGCAGTTGTCATTGTTATTTTTAGCAGTCTAGGCCAGATATGAACCCACTAGCCTCTGTGTATATGGCTGGCACCTTACCCATTGAGCTACAGGCACCACCCAGTAGTATCTTTTTAAAGTCACAAACATTAATACTTCAATTATAAAATATTGATGATGAAATATACATGATGAAAAGAACTAGGGAAATTCCAAATTAAAACATTTTCTTTTTTCTTTTTATTTTTTTTGAGACAGAGTTTCACTGTGTTGCCCTCAGTAGAGTGCCTATGGCGTCACAGCTCACAGAAACCTCAAACTCTTGGGCTCAAGCAATTCTCTTGCCTCAGCCTCCCAAGTAGCTGGGACTACAGGCACCCGCCACAATGCCCAGCTATTTTTTGGTTCCAGTTGTCATTGTTGTTTTAGCACACCCAGGCTGGGCTGGAACCTGCCAGCCTTTGTGTATGTGGCCAGCGCCCTACTCACTGAGCTACAGCTGCCGAGCCCAAATTAAAACATTTTCAGTAAAGTCTATAAAACTTCATTTTGTTTTCATTTAGAAAGGGATTAAGGCTGTAATCCTAGCACTCTGGGAGGCTGAGGCAAGAGGATTGCTTGAGCTCAGGAGACCAGTCTGAGCAAGAGTGGGACTTTGTCTCTATTAAAAATAGAAAAACTAGCGAGGTGTTCTTGTAGGCACCTGTAGTATCAGCTATTTGGAAGGCTGAGGCAGGACGATCACTTGAACCCAGGAGTTTTATGGTTGCTCTGAGCCCTAATGGCTGTAAACTATGATGACAGCTCAGCAACTCTATCTACCCAAGGCAATGGAGTTAAAAAAAAAAAGGAGGGGGGGGGAAATTAGTGATAATTATTAGATATTAGTTAAATAGCTAAACATATTAAAGGATTCTGTGGTTCCAGTTCAACTTTTAAAATATTTCTTTTGAAATTATCATGGTTTTTATATTCTATTGGGAAAGTTTGGATAACAAAAATTTCAAATGTTAAATGTTAAATTTCAAATGAAAATGTTGTTACATTGTTCCAAACATTGAGTCAGAAAAATTCTATTATTGTATAGAAGTAACTTTAATTTCCTGATCAAGTTTGGAGTTCAGCTGGTGCTTAAGAACTATTTTCTGTGATTTACTATGACTAAGCTTTATATTTCTTTCCCAGAAGGGCCATGAAAATAGAATAGTGATTTAGTAGGAGATAAGAGATTGGATTGGTCTTTTTCAATAAAGATAGAAGTTGTTGAGGTTTTCTGAATTAATATCGACCTAGATTGTGACATTCTAGATTTTGTGTTATACTCTATTATATTACTTCCTAAGAGATACTGCATAAACATTAAGTACTCATTAGCCAGGCGTTGTGGCGGGTACCTGTAGTCCTAGCTACTTGGGAGGCTGAGGCAAGAGAATAGGCTATGCCCAGGAATTGGAAGTTGCTGTGAGCTGTGATGCCAGAACACCATACCACAGGTCATAAAGTGAGACTCTGTCTCTAAAAATAAAAAAAACCCATTAAGCACTACTGTGCTCTTCTTGTTAATATGGCAAAGTTTTATAAACTAAATTAAAAGTTAATAATGTGTACTGGACTTGTAGCTAAAGGAAACAGTCGGTATTATCCTTCCCTATATCTTAAGACTAAAAACTTACTCTGAGACAGTGTGCCCATTGAAGTTACTAGATTTCTGACTTGCAAATATGCCTTGTGCTCAAGAAGAATGGTAGGAAAAGAAGATACTAGAATTCTAATTTAAGTATGGATACAGCAGTCTTTGTTTATAGTGTAAAATTCTTTACATTTATTTGTACAAAAGTTAATTCTTTTGGTAAAGTGAACAATTTACAGTTTGTTTTTAGACTCTGAGTGAATGGATTTATCTTTAAATGCTTGTCTCAGTTTTAGTGTAGTCTTTTGCACTTTTTTCCAGAAGAAATGAATTAAAGGATTTTTGTTTCTGGTCCTTATCTTAAACATTGTTATTGTTATTAAATTTTAGAAGAAAAGAAATGAATTAAAGGGTACAGCTGCATAAAGTAGGTTTTTATCCTAATGGATTGGAAATAAATGATAAAGTATATTTTGCCTTTAACTTTTTTACTTTAAAACTTTCTGAAATATCAGGGATTAGAATGTGATAATGAGGGAGTTTGTATTGCACTAACTGTTGAATAACAATTATAAACTCTGCCTCAAATATAGAAAGCAATGAATAGAAGGCTGTAGAGAGCAATCAAATATACATGATGAAAAGAACTAGGGAAATTCCAAATTAAGGAATTTACAAAATTCAACGTATGTGTATGTGGCTGGCACCCTACCCACTGAACTACAGGCGCCACAGAACGCGGTGCCTGTAGTTCAGTGGGTAGGGCACAGACCAAGTACACCAAGGCTGGCGGTTTTGAACCTGGCCTGGGCCAGCTAAAACAACAATGATAACTGCAAGAACAACAACAAAAAAATTGCTGGGCGTTGTGGCAGGCACCTGTAGTCCCAGCTACTTGAAAAGGCTGAGGCAAGAGAATTGCTTAAACCCAAGGGTTTGAGGTTGCTGTGAGCTGTGATGCATGATGCCACGGCACTCTACCAAGGGTGATACATTGAGACTCTGTCTCAAAAAAAAAAAAAAAAGGTAGAATCTGCACAAAACCATGTAGTAGAAGATATCCACCATAACCAGCTTTAATTCATAGGGCTATTTCCGCTTTGGATTTTTTTTTTCCCCCCCTGTTTAAGACAGAGTACCATGGCATCATAGCTCATAACAATTTCAAATTCTTGGGCTCTCGTTACCCTCTTCCCTCAGCCTGCCAAGTAGCTGGGACTACAGGCACACACTACAATGCCTGGCTGGTTTAATTTTCTAATTTTAGCAGAGACAGTGTCTTGCCTTGCTCAGGCTGGTCTCAAACTCCTGACTTCAAGCAATCCTCCATCCTTGGCCTCCCAAAGTGCTAGGATTACAGGCATTCATCACTGTGTTCAGCCCAATTTCCCATTTATACAGTTCACATGGGACTAGAACTCCAGAAAAGTGTGGCAGTCTTGCTGGGCTGAGGAGTCATTTGGAACTTCTCTAACAACTGAAAGAAAGGAAATTTGGGGAAGGAGAATGCCTCAGAAAGTGAGCTTTGAATCTGGCTTATGTATTCCTTTCAAATATATGGTGGACTCCAAAATGTGTCCATGCAGAGTGATATTCAAAGGAACCCAACAGAAAGCAATAGTTAAGTCTAAAGAACTGAGCAGAGAATGCAGCTGCTCAACGATACAGACTTTGAAGTTAAAGTGTCACCAAGAGTGGTTGAGTAAACACTTTGTTTCCCATTGAAATTCAAAAAGGAACATGGGTTGAGAAGTGACAACATCCTAGAACCAAGGGGCTGTTCATTAGCCTTAAGAGCAAAATGGAAAGAAACTCACTGTAACAAAGCTTAAATCACAGCATGAGGGTTATCCACATGTGGACATGCCGTCTTCCAGTAATTCACCAAAATGACAAAGGGAAAGAGGAGAGGCACCCAATACATGTTCTCTAGGCCTTTTAGAAAACAGAGTTGTTACTTTGGCCATATGTGTGTGTGAATGAAGGGGAATGGGTATTGTTCAAAACAGCATGCTAACCAAATGTTACCATAGCAAAACTGGAAGAGTCTACAATGTTACCCAGCAGGTATAAACAAATGAGGGCAGATTCTCGCCAAGAGGATTAATGTTGGTATTGAGCATATTAAGCCCTCTAAGAGCAGAGACAGTTTCCTAAAATGCATGAAGGAAAATAATAAAAATAAGGAAGCCAAAGAGATGGGTACCTGGGTTTAACTGAAGCACCAGCCTGCTCCACCCAGAAAATCACACTTTGTGAGAACCAATGGAAAGGAGGCTGAGCGGCTGGAAACTATACCCTATGAATTCATAGGATAATAGATGTCAAAAAATCAAAGGCTACTGTAAAAAAAAAAAAAAAAAAGTATTAGTGATTTACAGCTGAAACAAGCTCGGTGCCTGTAGTTCAGTGGTTAGGGGGCCAGCCACATACACCAGGGCTGGCGGGTCCACCAAATAACAACTACAATAACAAAAATAGCCAGGTGGTGTGGTTGGTGTTTGTAGTCCCAGCCATTGGGGAGGCTAAGGCAAGAAAATCAGTTAATCCCAAGAGTTTGAGGTTGCTGTGAGCTATGACGCCACGGCACTCTACCAAGGGTGACATAGTGAGACTTTGTCTCAAAAAATATATATTAGCAAGATGGTGGCTGAGTAACAGCTTCCTTGCAATTGGGCACAGTGAGACTGGGGAGAGAAGACTCCAGGCATCTCTGGCTGGTGGGATCTGCCTAGAAATATCCCTTTGAGGACACAGGAA
This sequence comes from Loris lydekkerianus, assembly GCA_963574355.1. NCBI lineage: Eukaryota > Metazoa > Chordata > Mammalia > Primates > Lorisidae > Loris > Loris lydekkerianus. The sequence goes on from CAUYPK010064953.1 coordinate 23,069, forward strand.
GTCAACGAGAGACTTCTGGACCGCATGAGAAGGACAAAAGCAGTGGAGAACTGTCTTCTCATCCTTTTGGTTGTGTACCAAAAGGACTCATCAAAACTAGTCCAGAGGCATGCTAACTTAAAGAGCAAGAGGAAGTGAACGGAAAATTAGGGCAAGGAAATAGATAAAAGATTTTGCCACTTGTGCGGAAAAATCAGCAGAAACATATTGGCAACATGAAAAACCAGTCCAGGGCGGCACCTGTGGCTCAGTAGGTAGGGCGCCAGCCCTATATACCAAGGGTGGTGAGTTCAAACCCGGCCCCAGCCAAATTGCAATAAAAAATAGCCATGCGTTGTGGAGGGCGCCTGTAGTCCCAGGTACTCAGGAGGCTAAGGCAAGAGAATCGCCTAAGCCCAGGAGTTGGAGGTTGCTGTGAGCTGTGTGATGCCATGGCACTCTACCAAGGGCAATAAAGTAAGACACTGTCTCTACAAAAGAAAAACCAGGACAACCCCCCCCCCCCCCCAGGGATCGTGAGGTAGCTAATGCAGAGAATTCCACCTATAAAGAAATGTTAGAAATGACAGGGAATTTAGAATACAGATGGTGAAGGAAATGGTGGAAACAATAAAGGAAACTGCTGATAAGGTGGAAAATAACCAAAAGGAAATCCAAAAACAGAATCAAATAAGAGATGAACAATATGAAGAATACAGAAAGGATATAGCAGAGCTGAAGGAACTGAAGCAGTCAATTAGGGAACTTAAAGATGCAAAAGAAAGTATCAGCAACAGGTTAGACCATGCAGAAGAAAGACTTTCGGAGGTAGAGGACAAAGTTCTTGAGATAACTCAGATAGTTAGAAAGGCAGAAAAAAGAGAAAGAACGTTCACTGACAGAATTATGGTACTTTATGAAGCGTTCAAACATATGAGTTATAGGCATCCCAGAATGTGAAGAAGAATGCCCACAGGAGAATGGAAGCCATACTAGAGAATATTATAAATGAAAATTTCCCTGATATCACCAAAGATTCTGACACACTCCTTTCAGAGAAATATTGGACTCCAGGTCACCTCAACTCTTAACAGAGCTTCTCTAAGACACATTGTGATGAACCTGTCCAAAGTCAAGACAAAAGAAAAGATTCTTCAAGCTGCCAGGAATAAACACCAGTTGCCCTACAGGGGCAAATCCATCAGGGTGACTGCAGACTTCTCTAATGAAACCTTTCAAGTAAGAAGACGATGGTCACCTACCTTTAATCTACTTAAACAGAACAGTTTCCAGCCTAGTAGTCTATATCCTGCTAAGCTAAGCTTTATAATTGACCAAGAAATCAGGCACAGCGCCTATAGCTCAAGCAGCTAAGGCGCCAGCCACATACACCAGAGCTGGCGGGTTCAAATACAGCCCAGGCCTACCAAACAACAATGACAACTACAACTAAAAAATAGGCAGGCGTTGTGGTAGGTGCCTGTAATCCCAGCTACTTGGGAGGCAAGAGAATCAATTAAGCCAGGAGTTGGAGGAGTTGGAGGTTGCTGTGAGCAGTGATGCCACAGCACTCTACCCAAGGCGGCAGCTTGAGGCTCTCTTAAAAAAAAAAAAAAAAATTGAGAAATCAAATCATTTACTGATATACAAACATTGAGGAAATTCTCCACAAGACCAGCTCTATAGGAAATACTGCAACATGTTCTACACACTGACCATCACAATGGATCAACAGCAAAGTAAGAAAGAACTCAGAAATTAAAGGACAGAACCTAACTTCCACAATGATGCAAAAGATAAAACTAAGCAATGGACTCTCACAAAATAAAATGAATAGAACACTACCACACTTATCAATTATCTCAATAAATGTTAATGGCTTGAATTCCCCACCGAAGAGGCATAGATTGGCTGACTGGATTAAAGAACAAGCCATCCATTAGCTTCAAAAGACAAATTAAAACTCCGAGTTAAGCGTTGGAAGACAATTTTTCAGGCAAACGGAATTCAGAAGAAAAGAGTTGCAGTCTTATTTTTAGATGCATGTGGATTTAAAGCAACTAAAATCAAAAAAGACAAAGATGGTCACTTTATATTGGTCAAGTGAAAAATACAAGAAGATGTTTCAATTCTAAATATTTATGTACTCAACTTAAATGCTCCCAGATTCTTTTTTTTTTTTTCTATTGCAGTTTTTGGCTGGGGCAGTGTTCAAACCTGCTACCCCCGGTATATGGGGTTGATGCCCTCTTCCTTGAGCCATAGGCACCGCCCTGGTCCCAGATTCTTGAAACAGACCTTACTCAGTCTGAGCGATATGATATCCTATAACACCTTAATAACAGGGGACTTTAACACTCCTCTTACAGAGGATTTCAGATTCTCTAAACAGAAATTAAAGCTATAAGGGACTTAAATGAGATCCTAGAACAACTGTTCTTGATAGCTGCTTATAGAACACTTCATCCCAAAGATAAAGAATATACATTCTTCTCATAGCCCCAGGGAACATTCTCCAAAATTGATCATACCCTAGGATACAAAACAAATCTCAACAGAATCAAAAAGAATTGAAATTTTACCTTGTATCTTCTCAGACCACAAGGCACTAAAGATAGAACTCAACGCCAACAAAAAATATTCAACCCCACACAAAGGGATAGAAATTAAACAACCTTCTGTTGAATGACAGTTGGGTGCAGGAAGAAATAAAAGGAAATCATTAAGTTCTTGAGCATAACAACAATGAAGACACAAGCTACCAAAACCTGTGGGATATTGCAAAAGCAATTCTGAGAGGAAAATTTATCGCTTTAGAGGCCTACATTCAAAAAACAGAAAGAGAGTGCATCAACAAACTCACAAACCATCTTATGGAATTGGAAAAAGAAGAACAATCTATGCCTAAACCCAGCAGAAGAAAAGAAATATTCAAAATTAAATCAGAGATCAATGAAATTGAAAACAAAAGAATCATTCAGAAAATTAATGAAACAAGGAGTTGTTTTTTGAAAAAATAAATAGATAAACCTTTGGCATTACACCTGCGGTGCATCTTACAAGGGTATATGTGAAACTTAGTAAATGTGGAATATAAATGTCTTAGCACAATAACTAAGAAAATGCCAGGAAGGCTATGTTAACCAATGTGATGAAAATGTGTCAAATGGTCTATGAAGCTAGTGTATGATGCCCCATGATCATATTGATGTACACAGCTATGATTTACTTTAAA
>CAUYPK010064956.1:0-59789 GCA_963574355.1 Loris lydekkerianus
TAGATGTCTGTTAATTCCAGATGTTGAATCGTTAAGTTTAAATCTAAAATTTATTTGCTTAGCTTCTTTTTGGAGGATCTATCCAGCACTGCTAGAAGAGTGTTAAAATCTCCAACTACTATGGAGGACATCAAGTTGCTCATGTCTGTCAGAATTTCTTTTATAAATTGAGGTGCATTCTGGTTGGGTGCAGAAATATTAATAATTAAAATCTCATCAAATTGAGTATTGCCTTTAAGAAATATGAAGTGTCCATTCTTATGCTTCCTTATTTCAGTTGGTTTAAGGGCTATTGTGTCTGCGAATATGATTGTAACACTTGCTTTTTTCTGCTTTCCATTTGCCTTGAGTATAAATGACCATCTCTTGACCTTGAGTCTATATTTGTCTTTTAATGTAAGATGAGATTCTTGTATGCAGTAGATATTGGGCTTGAGTTTTTGTATCCAGTCAGCCAGCCTGTGACTCTTTAGAGGACAATTTAAACCATTCACATTAATTGAGAATATTGATAAGCCTTTCGAGAGTCCAGTGGACATTTTTAATTCTTTTGCGACTGTGGAAGTTGGAATCTGATCAAAATTTTCTGGGTGGGTTTACTTTTGTGGTAGAGGAGTATACTGGTCTTTATGGAGGATAGGTCTGAGAATATACTGGAGAGCAGGTTTAGTTATGGCAAATTTCTTCAACATGTGAATGTTATTAAAGTATTTAATTTCCCCATTATAAATGAAAGTCAGTTTAGCTGGATACAGGATCCTGGGTTGAAAGTTATTTTGCTTTAGGAGATTAAAAGTCGATGACCATCCTCTTCTACCTTGAAAGGTTTCAGCAGAGAGATCTTCAGTTATTCTAATATTCTTCCCCTTGTAGGTGATGGTTTTCTTTCGTCTGGGTGCTTTTAGAATTTTCTCCTTCATATTAACTTTAGTGAAATTGATTATTATGTGTCTGGGGGATGTCTTATTTGGGTTGAATCATGCTCGAGTTCTGAAACTGTTTTCTATTTTAATTTCAGAATCTCTTGGCATGTCTGGAAAGTTTTCTTTCATAATCTCATGGAGAAGAGAAGCCACTTCATCGCTTTTGAGGATCCCTATAAGACGAATATTGGTTTTCTTCGAATTATCCCAGAGCTCTCTGAGAGAGTGGTCTGTTTTTTCCCTCCATTTCTCTTCCTCTTTGAGAGTTCAGGAGTGTTCGAAAGCTTTGTCTTCAATGTCAGAAATCTTTTCTTCTACTTGTTCCATTCTGTTATTGAGGGATTTGACTGTTTTCTCAGATCTTTGAGGGCTGCAACTTCTTGTCTCAATGTGTCAAAATCTTTGGTCTTTTGGTCTTTGAATTCTTTGAATTCTTGAGGTATCTTTTGGGTTACTGCTTGGAATTCTAGTTTTATCTTATTTGCTATCCAGAGTCTGAATTCGATTTCTGACGTCTCAGCCATTTGCACATGGGATCTTGTGCTGTGTTTGCCCCATTGATCCTTGGGGGAGTTTATCTACTCTGATTATTCATATTACCAGAGTTTATCCATTGATTTCACCTCATGATTGTTTTTACACCATTGCCTCTAGCTGTCCTCAGAGCTGGGGAATGCCTCTCCAAGATTAGACCCCAGTGGGATCACTCTATTGTTGCTGGATCTTTGTAGGGAGGGACCCTGTGTAGCTCCTCTGGGGCTGCCCCAGCCAGGTAGTTCTGGTTGTGGGGGCAGCTCTGGAGTGTGACACACACAAATCCAGCAACAGGGTGGGGGGGGGGGTGCACATGGTTCTGGGAGTGCCTGGTGCCCAGTGACTTTGGCTCAGAGAGTTCAAGGCTCCAGCAGTCTCTGGCCAGGGGAAGGGCTCTGCACAGAGGCAGGAGGGTTCCGGAGGGCACGCGGCTACCAGAGTCCCTGGCCAGACAAGCAGGCCGGTGTGGAGGCAGGGAGGCTACAGGAGGGAGGACACGGGGTTGCTCAGCTCCCAAAGTTCCTGGTCAGGGTGTGTGGAGGCCCAGCGGGTGCAGCTCTTACCAGGGTCTGGGTGGGGGCAGATAGCTGATCATGGCACAGCTCTTACAGAGGTCTGGACGCTGATCGCTCTTTGTGTGCAACTCTTACGGAGGTTCGGGCACCGATGGCTGATCGCAGCACATTTAGGTGACTGCTGGGCGCAGCACATTCAGGTGGCACCATGCTTCCATCCACATCCCAGAATGTGTTTTTGCCATTCATTTCGGTAGTGTATATAACCCATCAGTGACGGCCTGTGAACTGTTTTGGTGTTTTTGGACTTGGCACTCAGGTGAACTGTCTTGGGGATAGCTTGAGCAGGAGTGCGGAGAACTTTGGGCATTTTCTAGGGCCCCAGACTGAGCTGCTGAGCCAGACAGAGCTAATAGTGTTTGGCTGTGGGCCACAGGAAGCCATTCTTCATACTTTTATATAGAGAAATTTTATGTATTTTCATCACTTTTTTTATTTTTAATATAAATAATCAATCCCTTGGCAGGGTTTCTAAAATAAGAAAAAATATAACGAAAATGCTCACTGAGTTACACAAATAGATGTTTTAACAAGGAATGTATTCCTTGTGCAGCTAACAACTGGATTATAGAAATTGCTAAGGTTATCACAGGTTTCTTTTTAATGTTAAAAGGTATGCTCTTATTTTTCCAACATGATAAAAAGGCATATGCTCCTCAGTTGAAAATATAAACACAAATGCACAAAATATGTAGAGAAAAAGGGGGACACACAGGAATATATTCAATAATTTTATGATTCAGAACACATTTGTGCACATCATTCTAGCTATTTCCTAGTGCTTCTTTAAAACTGATGTCAGTGTTGTTCCAAAACATACTTACTTTATGCCCCATCCTTTTTAAGTGAACAGAGATTTACACATTTTCCAAAAGAGTACAGTTCAGTTTAGAAGCGTCAACTTTAGGTACCTAGTTATTGTGCATTAATGACAAATCCTACTTAAACTGCTTTGACTAAAAGAAATATTTATCTTTACCCCAAACATTAGATTTATATGCCTTGTTACAAACTTGGCTGGCCAGAAATATTTTATAGCAGAAACATATCAAGCAGCTGAATTATTTTCTAAAAGCAAAGCATCCTTGCTAAGCAGAATTTTTACAATATCAATAACATTTAACAATTTCACTGCTTATTTTGTTTGGAAGGACCAATAGTTAGGACGATGTCAATAGTTCTCTCTAACATACTAAGCAATCCGCAGGAGCATTTGACACTGTTATATAACAAAAATCCTAAAGAATAATAAAATTAACCTTTTAATGGACTTGTCATAGACAATTATATTGATAGAACAGTACGAAAGTTTCTGTAAGATGAAACCAAATGTATTTTATGCTTGCCTTTTAAAGTTGTTGTTAAGTGGAGAAAAACAGTCATAAAGAAGGCACAAATGCAATCAATTTATAGAATTTCATGACAAGAACTTTGGTCCCTTTCCAGATGTATCCTCTGGGCCTCAGAATACATGAAATATTCCTGGATTTGCAGCAAATTGTTGGTCCTTAGGTTCTGAGAAGCCTGTGAAATGCTAAGCCTAGAGCATAGAGGTAGTATCTGGAGGCATGGAGTGGTATCCCTCTAAATGGCATGTGTCACCACTGTCTTGGACATAGCCAAAGCAGAATGAAGCAATGTTTGGTCCCTGGCCTGGGACCTTTGGCAGATAGACAATTAGTATGTACTTCTTTGGACAGGAAGAAATAATTTGATAAAGAATAGAAGCTAGAGGAGAAATAAAAGGTATTTTCAATTGTTAGAATGGAAAATCACTCTTGGAATCCTCTTGTGATAGAAAAATCATCTTTCCTTCCAGGAAATGGTTGGTTGTATTTGTAGCTCCTGATAAATTTGACACTGTGACATTCTAGTAAGAGCTTATAGGACCGCCAAACGTATAGCCTCTCTCACAAACCACTTTACTTTTTTGTATATCTTTCTCACTCCACCTATGACCTGTCTACTTCTACCAACTTGTGTGAATGCCTTCACTCAAGGTGTAAATGTTAGAGACAGCTGCACCCATACTATACTCAATAATGTACTCCAGTTCTTCACATCAAGGCTCTGGTCTTCCTTCACCTTTCTGGACTTGTGTTGGCCTATGTTCATACCCAGTGTGTGTAAGAGCTCTTAACAGTAAAAGGTGTCTGAAGGCAACTCTTTGGTGTAAAACATCCCTCTAAATCTTACTAACAGACTTCCATAAATAGTGCAGAAATAAAGTGGTCCCTTCTTCTAATAGAGCTAATTAATATAAATTATTAATATAATTAATATAATGTTCCTCATGTGGGATGAGGAGGATTCCACATACTCAGTGACTTAAGTCCAGAGAAGAAACATAACAATTCTCTTTAACAACCAGAGTGCCTGATGTTCTATGGACAACTTGGAGTACTTTTGTAAGGACTTGGGTTTCTCTCTGGTGAACTTACGTCCCTGTAATAGGAAAAATCAGGTCTCCTTAAATATTCCTGGAGTCGCAGCAAGTTGTAAGAGTGATTCTTAGGAATCACTCCCTGATTCCAACAACCAGTTATTGACTATGTTGTGATGTCACGATTCAGACAGTTGTCTGCATTCTCAGTTCTTCATATGGTCTTGGCTGAAGAATGACCAGACCCACCATAAGCAAGGCAAGCAAGAAACAAAGTTTATTGAGGAAGAAAAAATTAGCTTTACAGAGCAAGATATAGAACCACACAGCTAGAAGCCCCCTTGTGGCAACAAAAAAGGCCTTGGTTATAGTTTGGGGTCCTGTCTATTACTATCTGTATTGGGTCCTCCTTGTGCTGCAAGTATCACCATGGAACCACATTGATGGACATGACAATTTATTAACATGATTATTAGCCTTAGTTTACTCTAGGTCACTTTGAAAATTCTACTGTGCCTAGGCTGCCTGGCTAAAGGGGTGTGGCAGTTGCTTGAGAAAGAATTAAGGTGGGGCAGCACCAATAAGGGGCCTGCCCTTATCCTTCTTACCAGGTGGGGCAATTGCTCGAGGTAGTACCAAGACAAGACATCCACTTTGTCCCTAAGAGAGGCTTGAAGGCCTCTTGCTGTCTAGATGCTGTCTGGCTTTGGCTAATTCCCATGGCAGCCATCTGGCTCGAGCTTAACTTGCTTTCCATGATAGCCATATCCTTGTATCCTCATTTAATCCTAAACTCCTGCAATGTCCCCAACCACTTTCCCCTTTTGCACCTCCTTGGAAGTCTTGGTTGGTGTTTTTCAAACTCAAAGGTAATCAAAATCATCTGGAGGACTTAGTAAAAGACAAGTTTCTGGGTCAATTTCCCAGAGATTCTGATTCACTAGGTCTGGGATGGAGTGTGGGTAGGGACCAATCATTTACATTTCTAACAAGTTTCCAGGTGATACTGATGCCACTATGGTTAGGAACCATGAGTTAAAAAAAAAAAAAAAAAAAACACTCTAGACTATTACTGAAGCCTGTAGCAAAATCTACCCATGAACTGATATATCAGTTTTGACTCAGCATCCAAGAGTCTGATCTTGCTTTTGCCCACTGGACTCTCATACCAACTGCCCCCACAGCTATGACCTTTGGATTATATATTGCATTAACGACCTCGTTCTTTAGACCTGTATGACCTCTCCTGGACTACCATGCCCTGTTGTGACACACACTAATGACAATCTATAGTTTTAAATGCTTCCATGTGGGGTGGGGGGTGGACTTGTCCAAAATAATTTTTCAAATCTCTACTTTAGTTCTTGTAAGTTATAGTAAAGAACCACAAAGATAAGCACAATTCAAGTAAATACTGCAGTAAGAAGTGCTCATTCTGGATTAAATGTCAAAAGAGCAGTACTGACATTGAGACATTGATTGAAATAACTTAAATTATAAGAAGATCAGGGTGTGTGTCTGCTAATCCTGAGAAGAAAGGAAGTTTAAAGAAAGCATGCTTCCAAGAGAAGCCGAAGAGTGAACAGGCCAAAATGAAGAAAAGCTAAGCATGTAATTTGACTTTGAATAGATTGAAGGAGGGGTCAAAGAAGGGATTAAGAAGTGGTTGGAAAGAAGATATACAAATGGCCAATAAATACATGAAATAATGCTCCATATCCCTCATCCTTACGGAAATGCAAACCAAAACCATAATAAATATCGTGTTGCACCCACTCGGTGGTCATAGTCAAAAGGCAGACAATGAAAAGTGTTAGTGAGTGTGTGAGGAAATTAGAGCCCACATATGTTAGTGACAGGAATGAAAATTCCATTGCAGAAGGCACTTCCTGAAAATGTTACACAGAGTTACTGTACGACTCAGGAATTCCACTGCAAGGTATCTACCCAAGAGAATTGACAACATATATCAAGACAAAACTTGTATACAAGTATTCATAGCTGTGTAATAGTCCCCAAGTAAAAACATCCTAATGCCCATCAACTCATGAATGAATGACCAGATGTTTACGTATATAATGAAATATTATTCAGCCTTGAAAAGGAATAAAGTACTGATACTTGCTACAATATAAGTGAGCTTCAAAAACCCTAGGCTAAGTTAATGAACACATATGCAAAAGGCCATACAGTGCATGATTTAATTTATATAACATGTCTGGAATAGGCCATTTCACAGGGTCAGACTATAGATTAATGGTTGCCAAGAAGGAAGGAGGGGGGAGCTGAAAATTGACTTACATATATTCATGGGATTTCTGTTTAAGGTAAGGAAAATATTTAGAATTGGTGATAATTGTACAACTCCATGAATATACCAAAACCACTGACAAGTACCCTTAAGAAAATACAAATAAAAAATAAGCTAAAAAAAAAAAAAAAAAGTAAGAAAGAAATGGTGACTGACGTGTCAGGAAAGTAGCCCCACGGTAGTAGCTTGTACATATTTGGTAAATGGCTGCCTCGGTATATGAAATGGTTAATTAATTGACTGTGTCCAGAATACACAGAATATGAAAGGCAACATTCTAAAAGAAGACCAGGAATACGGTGTTTTTCACCCTATGGAATCCATCCAGGGGGTGTTTATAGTACTGTAAAGACACAGGTGGAGCTTTTCCACAAGTGTCCTGTTGGATGGACTGTCTACGACTGCCTCTTCTACCACAAGATGAAAAAAACACATAGGACAGGGAACTAAATGCCGTATAGAACTACCTTCAAATCTAAGTACTAAAAGCTGCTTCCAATTGTCACAAAGCCTGCCTGGATATGTCAGTGCAAACTAGTGAATTTACTGAGAATTCAAAATGTATGTGAAGGTGATAAACATCAAGGAGAGAAACTTGAACTACAGTGATGCTTGGGAGACGCACAAGTCCATCAGGAGACCTGAAGCACTTAGACGTGGTTATGCTCACTGATCACAGGGCTTTCATCAGGAATAGAATTACCAAGAGTGGCCATAGAAAGCACAATGTTTTGTTTTACAAGTAAACTCTATGGAGGATCATCTTGGCCTGAGAAAATAGGAGGTTAAACACTCACAGGCAAAAGTCACCATCCTCTTAATAATGGAAGAAGATCCCTTCCCATGTCTTTCCAGGAAGATTCTCAGAGTCTGTATGTTTTGGCACAAAACATGTTTTGGAGGTTTGTGTATGTTTCTACACATGCATGTATGGTCAGCCTCCTGAATGCACCAGCGGGAGCAGCTACCTCTGTCACACGCGTTAACAAATATTGTGAAAGTTCCTGCATCCACCAGTGAGGAGAGAGGTTTGGAGACATCTCTTTCCCCCACCCTCCTCCACATCTAGGCACAACCTGTCCTACAAAAGAAAATTAGGCTTTCAGAGACACCAGCCTTGTAGGTAAAGAATAAGCTAATCATCACTGACTGAGTGCTTACAATGTGGCAAGCACTGTTTAAGTCTAAGGTTATTTTCATCTTTTTCTAACTTTAGCACTCATCAAGATATAGTATTAAAAATATCCACAAAAAGGCAAAAGATATCTAGCTCTGGACTCATATTGAACAGATGAACTTCTCCCTATCCCTCCTGCTATGTATAGCTGAAAACCCTTGACAGTATACATAGAACAAATAAGAGCCTCTCAGAGGTGGAGAGAAGGCAGGTCTTAGGACCAACAAAGGTTTTCTTTTTGCCTTACATATTTCAGCCTGTGTCCCAGAGAACCCAGCAACCTAAAAATGCCAGCAAGAACTGACAAAAAAAAAAAAAAAAAAAGTAAAAAAGAATAAAAGCTTGAAGAATAACCTGCTCTCTCTAGCCAGGAAAGAAATCAGGAAAGAGGTGGCCCAGACAGACAGAAAGACTATTCCAACCAAGCATCACTGGCAAACCCAGGACCTCAGCCCTTCCTCTGTCACCAAATGTCACCAAAGGTCAAGTGAGGAGTCCAGATTTCTGCCCTCACCCTACCATAACAAGGCCTTCCCCCATTCTGATTGGTATCAGAGGAGACTGAACGGGGAGTTAAGATTTTCATCCAGTGTTTGTGACAATGAATCCTTTGGTGTCAGAGGACACCATGTGGGGAGCTGGAACTTTCACAAGCACGTAGTAGGTCTCTCTACTTCTGAACAATGGAGGGTAACTGGGGAGTAGTAATAAAGTGGTCTTACTTTTCCCGGCAAGGGCAGCATGAGCCTAAGCTGAGCAGGGAGCCTGACATCCCACCTCCACCCAGCAGGCACAAAACAGCACTCCTTCCCTGGAGTGGCAAAGGAGGCTGGGAGATAGGTGGGGACATTCACCTCCACCTGGCAAAAGTGAGGCAAGATCACTTCTCCACGTGGGTGTCATACAGTGTTGGAGAAGGTCTGCTAAGGCAGAAGATTTAAATAAGATCCAGAATCTTATACATATAGTATGCAATAGAAAATCACTCACTGCACCAAGAACCAGGAAAATCTCAACTTGAATTGGAAGAGACAATTAACAGACCCCACCCGGAGATGAGACACATGTTAAAACTATCTTAAGATTTTAAAGCAACCATCACAGAAAAGGTGTTTCAACAAACGGTTATCCAAATACTTGGAAAAAACAAACAAACAAACAAATAAAAAAAAAAAAAAAAGAGAGAGAAAGTCTCAGCAAAGAAGATAAAAAGAAGCAATTAGAAATTTTAGAACCAAAAAATAATGACAAAGATTGCAGTGACTGGGCTCAATAGCATAATGGAGAGGACAGAGAAAAGAATTAGTGAACTTAAAGGTGGAACAATTAAAATTGCTTAAAATGAGCAACAAAGAGAAAATAGAAAATAAAAATAATGAACTGAATGTCAGGGACTGTGGGACTAACAAAGGATCTTAAGTTATAACACTGCATTCTCAGATGAGGAAGAGAAAGAAAATGGGGCTGAAAAAGTATTCAAAGAAATATTTGCTGCAAATTCTCTAAATTTGGCAAAAGGTATAGCATATAGTTTCAAAAAGCTTGAGTGAACTTAAAATTGGATGAATAAAAAAAAAATTCATGCTGAGATACAATATAATCAAATATCTGAAAACTAAAGACAAATTTAAAATCTTGAATGCAGCAAAGCAGCAAATACTATCTCTATTTGGAAAAAAGAAAAAACAAACAACAACAACAAAAAGCATTCAAATGATAGTGTATTCCTCATAAGAACTCACGGAAGCCAGAAGTGGTACAACATTTTTCAAGCAATGAAAGTAAATAAACATCAAACCTAGTCCTATGTCCAGCAAAATTATGCATTAGGAATAAAAAGGGAAATAGAAACAATCTCAAAGGGAAACTAAGACAATTCATCCTCAACAGACCAGACCTGCCCCCAAAGGCATGGCTAAAGGAATTCCTTGAAACAGAGAATGAATGATAATGGAATCAATTTGGAAGCATCTGGAAATAAATAATAACAGAAAAAGCAAAATTATGGGAGAATAGATAAACTAATTGTGCTTCATACAATGACACACGACTGATCAATTAAGAATACAAAAAAGACACACATGACAACATGGATCAATGTCACAGCCTTTACATTGAACAAAAGAGTATACACCATATATTTCATTTATCTTAAGAAAAGATAAAACTAATACATAATGTTAGAAAAGTCAGAATAGTATTTGCCCTCAGAGGTATGAATTCACTTAACTGGGCATGAGTGAAGACAGAATAATAGAAATGACTTGGTATGAAATACTTTATGGTGTGCTGAAAATATTGTCTACATTGATATATATGCATTGTCAAAACTCAACAAATTGTATATTTAAGACTGTATTTCATTCTGTAAATTTTATCTCAATTTTTTTCCTTTCCTTTCCTTTTTGACTGTCCTAAATTGTTCATTAGGTGTGAATTTTATAAACATCATTTGCATTAGTGGTAACAGTGGAGCTGTAGAGTATTGCATCTTCTCCAAGCTGCATGGCAGGAACCACCCATACTGTGGTGGAACATATGGCCCTGTCCAAGGCCATACAACTCTTCCAGCCTGCAGATATCAGCCCAAGCATCTCCCTGTGCTTTTGGACTGGTTTGGTGATCCACTGGGTGTGTCAGGATTTCTTCTGATAGCTTTATGGAATGGATCTATGAGGATCACCTCAAAAAATTGTATGCAGAATCATCACCAACCAAGGTAAGAATTTAAGAGCCCCAAAGTGGCATCCAGCTCACTCTTTGGCAACAGACTGAAGGCTCTGAGCAAACTTTAGCTGGTTAACACCATGATGGATAGACTTGCCATAGTTTTCACCCTTAGGAACTGGGCATTTGAGGCCACCATGGCACATGAATCCTATATGTGGCATAATCTTAGCTTTGTATCTCAGTCTGCATGCTTTATCTGGCCAGATGGGTGGGAAGCTCTGTGGAGCATGGAGATCTGATGGTACTGCCAGCAGAGGACCCTCAGAAGAAACCGCATCCCATCAGACTGCTTCCTCCATAGTTTCTGGATGTGCTTGTATGGCACCCATCTTGGCTTACCTGATGGCTACACCAGATGGAAAGGTTTATCTCAATTTTTAAAAATAAGACTAAAGTACTATAAAAGGCAAAAGCTCCATGGAAGTCACTATTCCAATATATGATTTTCAAAGTAGAATGTAAGTAATGATTATTAGAATCAGCATTTGCTCTTATAATTTTTTATATTTGGAAATAAGCCGTGTACTTAGTAATTTTTTTTTATATCTAAACCACACATTTTGAAGTTTTGTTGTTGTTTTTTTTTTTTAAGAAATGAACTAAATATTTCTTCTATAGAAAAACGAATTAAGTTTTCCTCTTGCTTTTCATCACAGATGCAAAGAAGTAACTTCTCATTAATGTAACATTCCAGAGTGATGTTTAAGACAATAATTTATTCCTGCCAGGGAACTGTTTCCTTCCAAATTGCTTTACCGCCCAAAAAGCAATAGCACAAAGTTGACTCATTCCCTGTGGCAACTGTACTTATTATCCAGAGATGGCCACAACAATACCTCCCATCTCACTCATTCTTCAGCAACATGACTTTGCCCCTTCTTTATCTAAAGCTGGACTACAGATTCCCAGCCAATGAACCTCAGATGGCTGTGGAGACTTATAACCAACGTGTTGAAGTGATGATGTAGGACTTCCAACAGAAGGTAATAAGCTTTATAGGTTTTGCCCTGGTGTCTCTGAATATTTGTTGTCTGGATGCTCCTTCCAGAAACTCAACACCACGCTGTGAGAAGCCAACAGCATGTGTGCAAGCACTCTGACAGGCAATCCACATCAAGCCCACTGGGGAGTCTCTCAATGCAGGCATCAGACTTGTGGGTGAAGAAACCCCACATGAGACCCATCCCCAACCATTTAAATTTTCCAAATAAGGACCCAGACATGGTGTAGCAGAGACAAGTCATGTACATTTCTGTCACATATTATCTGTAAGCCTAATGAAATAGTTGTTGATTTATTCCAAGTTTTGGGAGCGTTTGGTACACAGCAGTAGATACCTGAGACATTCTCCTACGATCTGCTTAATTGCAAGGAAACAATCATATAAAGTTGACTCATCCCTAACATTATTATAATCACTTCTGAACACGCTACCCTAAAGAAAATAGAAGCACCTAAATTTTGACTTAACTTTTGCGTTGACTTGGGATATACTTCAATAATATGGCAATCTTTCTTCCAGAGTTTACTGTTAGACCAACTCTGATGCCATTCATTTGACTGAATTATGCCAAAGCATATTTTAATAAAGAGCAGATAAGCTATGGGAATCTTCTGAGTTTTGCAAAGATGTGGAAACAACCCAAGTGTTCATCGATACATGAATGGATTAATAAATTATATATATACCATGGAATACAATTCACCTATATAGAGATGGGAGTTTTGCATCCTTTGTAACAACTTGGATGGACATGGAGAACCTTCTCCTAAATAAAGTATCACCAGATTGGAAAAACCAAGCATCACATGTACTTAATACCCTTTTGAAACTAAGAGATTAACAATCACAGACCTCCTATGAGAGCAAAACCTCAATTAAATTCAAAAAGGGCTGGGGGTGAGTAGCTTCCCACCAGTGGGTATAAGGCATGAACATCGGACACACTCCCTGGGTGGAGGACACTGCTACAAGTCTGACTTTAACCTTTCATGTGTAAATTCTATAAGCTAATGGTCTGTACCCTCATGTTAATCTAAAATACAATTTTAAAAAAAGTATTCATAAGGACCTTTGAGATTGAAATAATGATTAAAGTAAAGTGCTTGATACTGTCCCTCAGTTTGCAGCCTCCCCCAAACATATGGGACGTTTGTTTATCTATTGACTGATTAGTTTATTTTCCTTCTCCACTTAGGGCTCTTCCATTCCCTAAGAGAAAACTCAATTGCTGGTGATCCTTTAGTCATATAATTGGGGTACCTAGAAGGCTTTACATTATTATTCAGGGGAAGCTCTTTCTTTTCCTAGCCTTTAGAACAGCCAATGTAGTACAGAAATTCTCTGAGAATTGTCACCAGGAATTTCTATTAAAAAGTATAACAAATGTTTTCCAACTAACACATTATGTTCTGAATTTATAGGAACAATCTGAGCAAAAAAAAAAAAAAAAGTCTTGGAAGTCATTTAATGGAATTATTACAAAGGCAAATTAATATGCAGATTATTGGACAGTATTCATTTCATCATACAGGAGCATGTTAAAATTAGTTTCAGAAAAAGGGCACTCCATAATAAACTTTTAATTTCAAGAGTTGCACAAGGTAAGGGTTGAAAATTATAATAGGCCAGGTACCATGTCATCTCTGATATACTACAACACTTCTTTATGAGCACATTACAATTTGGAAAGCTAATAATAAAAGGAAGTGATGCTGGGATGATGAATTGATGCTATGCAATTAGACTTATTAGAATGCACAAGAGTCGACAGGCAATAATCAAACCCTTTTCATGCTGCCCATTGCAATTATCTTTGCACTTAAGAATCAACAAAGCACATAATGACTTGCACTCGATTAAGGAATTCATGAGAAATGGAATTTTAATTAGTGTGTAGAAAATTTGGGCCATTTATTACTTTACAAGACAACAAATTGTGAAAACTAGTTGAGAAGTTAAAAAACGGTCAGGAGTGATAGATGCTTGGCTGATCTTGGTGAGGACTTGGACAATAAAATTTTCTAATAGTTCACCTCCCCATTTGAAATGATGATTAATAAAATAAAAAACAACTATTGGGGATGGAAATATTAATAGTGAGTGAATTATTGATAATATGATTGATATTTCCAATTTTGATTTTCCAAAACCATAACAATTCACTTATACATACACAAAAACATTTTCACTCATGTATAACCTACATCAGAATCAACAGATATCTATTAGCTACTATTTGTATAAAAAAAAAAAAAAACTTAAAAAATGAGGTTACTATATGGGATTTTTAAAAGTTCAATGAGTAAAGATTATGTTTACTCAATTAGCAAGTTTTTCTGTTAATTATGAGAAGCTGATATGTAATGGCTGGTTTTATTTATTTTTTTGGCTGTTTGTTTTTAGTAATGTTTATTCATAACCCACAATCTCTTTTAATGCAGTTGACCTTGGGCAAGAAGATTAAATTATCTTAACTTAGTGTATCTCAGACATAAGTAATACGCTCTGGCAGTTAACACATAAGTTAATGGAAATTCATTTTTATCAAAATTTCCTGGCTATTGAGTAAAAGATACCATGTTTATAAATAGAAAATGTCAAATACCACTTTGCAATGCAGTCAATTTAATACCATATATTTCATGTCCAATTTATTATCTGAAGTCAGTTTAAAATACAAATAGTCAAGGAAATATCCACAATCACTGCTGCGCTCTGAATAAATGGAAACAAAACAAAGTCAGAACACAGCAGCCCTTCCCACTCACTTCATAACACACCCAGGAGAGAAAATCAATATTAATGAAAATAAATCATTGATTCAATCCTAAACAAAACCAAATTGTGCATGAACAATTCTGGAAGTTGTTATCTGCATCCTGCTTAAAAATCGTGTTTACTTTGTTGTTGAAAATTATGCTAATTTGAGATCTAAGACGTGAGTGTTTTAAATGTGGAAAGTATTTGAATAAAGATCTATCCAATGTAGCATCAGATATTTTTAAAACCTTCTGACAATTTTAAAAATCAAGTATATTGCTGCTATCGCAAGAAGTTAAAAAGTTTCCACTCCAACACCAACAAAGATTTTGTGGCAAGGATTGAAGTTCTCTACCTATTTCCTCTTCTTTATTCAAAGCAAAAACATAATATTTAGCTAAGTTAGCAGCTGCCTGGAATATAACAGTCCATTTTCCAGCACTGCATGCCAGTAGATGTGGTCAAGTGATCAAGTGTTTCATAGAACCTTTGGGAAAGCTACAAAAATCAAAATCACCCCATTTTGCTCTTCTGACTTTACTTTTTCTTTCTGTCTGTACTGACAGCCACTAACTTGATGATGGCTGGGACTCCAGCAGCCATTTGGGGTCATGAGGTAGATAAACTATCATTATATCTTTTGATTACAGGAAATTTTAGGCAATAACTAATGAAATTCTACCACATCCATATTTTCTCATTTCAGTTGTAGGAACTGAAAGACAGCTTATTCAAGTATTTGTTTCTTTTGTTTCTTTTACATGCTGCTTCTCTTGGTTAACTGATAATTTTAAATCACATGAAAAATAGATGAATAGATGTACAACATGTAAACAATGTATCTAAGGAAAAGAAACATTACTTAGGCTGTTCCAAGTATTGCAGATGAATACTAAATTTAGCACTGAGCTTCCAGGCACCTACAGCATGAAATACATAAGGTTTTCTGAAGAAATTCTGCTTTTCTCTTAACCTGATAGTGATTTTAAGAACGTTTACCTTGTTGAACTCTAGCAGAAGAGATAGTTGTGCAACTGATGTTGAAACATTCTCTATGTAGACATTATACTGTCATCAAAGAATTAATGGCATATGACTATGTCTTGAGTGGGTACAATCGTATTTGCATGGAGCTAAAATGATATGACTTTGGCATAATCTACTTTTCATAAGGTTAAATTTTAGAATATCTAGAACAGTGTTTTTCAACCATGTTTATCTCACACCACACTTGAACCTATAGTTAAACTTCCGTGGCACACTTAGACTATGTTGATCAAACAGAAGAGTGAAAAAAAAGAGAGAATATAATTACTGTGCTTTGGATTTCTTTTAAAAGTAATTTTATTAATGATCGTTCAAAATTTTCACCACATATCTACACCTAAGATCCTATCACGACACACCAAAGAGTTAAAAATCACTGACCTAGAAGAATAAGTAATTACCGTATATACTCGAGTATAAGCCAAGTTTTTTCCGGCACAAAATTTGTGCCGAGTTCGGGTTTTTCGGCACAAATTTAGTGCCGGAAAAACTCGGCTTATACTCGAGTATATACGGTACTTCAACCCTTCACTTACCTCTCCCAAATACCAGGTGGCTTAATGATCCTCAGGGGGTGTTCATTTCAAATATCAGTTTCATTATGACCACCAAAACAGAACTGCTCTAGATATAGGCAAAAAGGGCCACTTTTCTGGATCCAGGCTTTAGAGGTCCCCACACATCACAAATATACAGGATGATTTACTTTCCTCCCTGAAATCCAGCAGTCAGTGCTGGTAGAGTGTGATGTGAACATCTGATTTCTTAACTAACACTGTTCAGAACCCAGAGAAACACTTCTTCACATCTCCTATCCTCTATTTTGAAGTATTGCATTTTGAAATGCATGGAGACGGCATCTGAATGTCACCAAGGTTTGTGTGTTGTGCAACTGCAGACATCAGAGGTGGCTTTCGTTTCAACGTGGAGGGCAGACTTCACAATAGAAGTACTTGGGTAAGGGAAAAAATAATGAATTCACTTGTCTAATCCTTTCTCTGAAATAGTTTGAGTTGCAGCAGATTCTCCAATGACATTGGTTTGTAAAAGAAACAAATAATATATTTCAATGTCCTTCATGTATCAAACTGTGGTCTGGAACTGTGTCCATGAATTAGTTCTGAACGTGTGACAGTTGCACGTGGTGGCTAACGGACATACTCCAATAACAAGCAATTCATATATTTATGTGTTTTATTTGTTGGCTTAATGTACAACTTCTAAATGTTTAGCCATGGGGCGAGAGGCCTCGATTTGTACTCTTGTTCTGGGTCCTGAACACACTATGGGCAGACATGGCCAAAGGAGTTACCATTTATGTGTCAAATTAAAAAAGGATCCCTCTGCTTGGTATGCTAGATGTGCGTGGGGTGCACTAGCCATTTGTCCATTTTATAGATAAGGAAAGTGAGACTCACAGGGGAGTCCTGCGACAGAGAACCCAGCTCCCTTCTAGAGAACCTAAAGAGACTTTCCACTAAGCCAGGCATCCTCAAACTTTTTAAACAGGGGGCCAATTCACTGTCCCTCAAACTTTTTAAACAGGGGGCCAATTCACTGTCCCTCAGACTGTTGGAGGGCCGGACTATAATTTAAAAAAAAAAAAAAAGTATGAACAAATTCCTATGCACACTGCACATATCTTACTTTGAAGTAAAAAACAAAACGGGAACAAATACAATTCACACCATTTCATGTGGTCCACGGCCGCAGTTGGAGGACGCCTGCACTAAGCCGTGTTTCATCCCAGCTGAATTAACTTTTGCTTTATGTCAGAGATGCAGAGACTTTGTGCACTCCTTACTCAGGGCTGCCCAAATTATGGCCTGTTGATCAGCAGAATCTGCATCACCTAGGAGCTTATTAGGAATGCAGAATCTCAGGGCCCCATCCTAAACCTGCTATTAACATCAGAATCTTTGGGAGCAGGGCTGGGAAGCTGTGTGTTGGGAGCTCTCTGGAGAATTCTTCATGCATTTCCAATAGATAATTTGTTTCTAACCCCTCACTATTGGAAATGTGGCCATGGACTAGCAGCTGTGGCATCTCCATGGAGCTTGCTAGAAATGCTCAGGCTCAGGTTCCACCACACCTGCTGAATCAGAATCTGCATTTTAATAAGATCTCCAGGGGATTTGCATAAACTTTAATGTTTGAGAAGTGCCGCTCTGAACATGCTTCTAACTCAAACCACTGTTATGTTGCATGTAGTGAAATCTCACAGATTTAGTTTCTCAACTGCAAATTAGGATGGTGGTGCAGGCCTTGTGCCATTTTATAACTTTTTAACACACAGAATTTAAACAAACTGTATTAAGTGGTAACAAATAGCATGGACCTGGTTGCTATTTATCCCTTACTTAGTTAATATAGTTTCACTTCATGTCATGCTGGAACATTTAGGGAACAAATCAGACACATTTTAAGTCTACTTTGCTCAGCCACTCAAAAATTTAAATGTGATTGATGCAACCACACTGGTGAATGAAACACACTTTTGAAAGTTTCAGCAAACCCTGCTGCTAACAGGGTGTCTGCTGCTAACAAGGTGTTTTGATCTTTTCTCACCTTTACCCCTCCATAAAATATGTTAATTGGGTGAGAGAGACATTTGCAAAAAAAAAAAAAAGAAAAAGAAAAAAGAAAAGAAAAAAACAGATGGAAAGAAAGAATATGGCAATTTGATCCAGAGGAAAGCAGTTATTGTCATCAAACTAGCATGTGAAGTTTCAGTATTTTAAATCAGTCAATAGTGAATTCCAGAGTTAAAAAGAAGAAAAAAAGCCATCTGAAACCAGGTTTCCACGTTTTTTTAATTCAGCTTTTCCTTCAACAGCAGTAGGGTTGTGATCCTGTATGCCAGTAAGACAAGGCCTAAGCTAAAACTATGAAGGTCACATTTCAGAGGCTAAGATAAATTTGGAGGCAAATCATTTTCTCTTTTTTTTTTTTTTGAGACAGGTTTTTGCAGTAGCATCCCCCTGTTTCAGCCTCCTGAATAGCTGAGAATACAGGCGCTCGTGACTCTGCCCAGCTAAATTTTCTATTTTCTGTAGAGATAGGGTCTCACTATGTTGCTCAGGCTGGTCTGGAATTCCTGACCTCAAGAGATCCTCCTGCCTCAAATTCCCAAAGTGCTAGGGTTACAGACATTAGTCACTGCACACAGCCTCTTCTTATTTTTTAATGATTATTTACTCTGATGAATTACAGTGTTAAGATTTCAAAATAAGTACAATACGAGCACATCATTACAGATATTTCCAGAACTATATTTTTCAACTTGAGATTTTTCTTCTTCTTCTTTTTTTTTTTTTTTGGATGCAGTCTCAGCATGTCACCCTCAGTAGAGTGCATGCGTCACAGCTCACAACCACCACAAACTCCTGGGCTTAGTAGACACTTTTGCCTTAGTTTCCCTAGTAGTGGGATACAGTGCCCGCCACAACGCCGGCCATGTTTTTGTTGTAGTTGTCACTGTTGTTTAGCAGGCCTTGGTGTATGTGGCTGGGGCCCTAGCCGCCAAGCTGTAAGTGCAGAGCCGAGATTCGACTTCATTATTGACAAGCAGGTGGTCCGTGCCTCTTTACATTTGTGTACGTTGATGTTAAGGGCAGTCATGGTCAGGTGGTTACAGGATGCTCAAAGGGTCATTGCTGCTTCCTTTTCTGATGAACACAATGCAACTGTTTTGCAGTAGCATCCCCCTGTTTCAGCCTCCTCCAAGTATAATTGCACTATATCTTTTAAAAATGAGGGCAATTGTTTTGGCCCTGTTTTGGCCCTCATTTTATCAAAGAACAGAAGCATGATTAAAATAATTTAATTAACCACAAAAAAACAATAAACTAGAAAATATACCCATGAGAATATATGACAAAGGATTAATATATTTAAACCCTAAATAGTTTGTGGACATGAATAGAAAGATCTCTATTTCCTCAATAGATACTTGATAAAAAATGTAAATTATAATATTAGTAACAATTATAATACGTCACTCGATGACAACTTACCATAGCAGGAATTGTGTTTACATTATCTCATTTAATTCTTATGACAACTCTATGGCATTTTTGTTAGCATCCTAATTTTACAAATGAGAAAAGTGAAACACAAAAAGAAGGTTAAATAAATCACCCAATCATGTACACAGTATAAAGCTTCATTTATACAGCTGCCACTAGCAAAAAATATAGATGATGTGGGGAGAAAATGAAGTCCAGATGCTAATTAACACTTGAAAAATGTATAATTAAGCCACTATCTAATGATATTATAGTTAAAACAAGTATTATGATTGAAAACTACAGGAAATTCACACCCAAGCTCCTCATGGGCACTCATACACACTTTGATCACATTTGGAGTCTTAGATATGCTCCTATTTCCAACTGATTTCTATACTTCTTGGAATCTACTCTATGGAAGTTAATTTTTAAAATGTAAATAGTGGGAGTCATAAAAATTACTATCACAGGAGTCAAAAATTAAAAAATGGAAAAAAATAGGTGGTCAACAAGGGAACAGTTAAATAAATTATGGTATATTAACCCAAAGGACGATCATACCATTCTTAAATAGTAATCATGGGAAAGTTTAATGACACAGGATCATACTATTGATACAGCATTTTATTCAAAGCATGAAGACATTCAATTATACAACCAACAATCTCTAATATATGAACACAAGCAAATTGATAGAACAATGTATGGAAAATGCCAAATGTTAAGTGTTAACAGCTGTCTCCAGTGAATTTATGACTAAATTTTTCTATTTTTCCCTGTGCCTTCTAATAAATATATCCACCAGAAAGAAGAACTACCTTAACTTTTGAAAATTGGAAATTTCTAAAAATAATCACAAAAAAATTGTCCAAAAACTATCATTTCAGTTAGATAGGAGTTGAACTTTGAGGAACTGCTATGCATTAAGTCTAAATTCTGTAGAAGTTGCCTTTAGGTCACAGATCCATTATCCCATAGATAATCTTGCTCCTGTCCTCCTAAAATTATATCATTTACCTAAAACTATATAATTATATATTATTACCTCTCTCACTACACTTAAAATACTTCATTCTCTCCTAATAGCAACACAATAAGAAGACATCTTCTATTTAAGACTCAAACAATATAATTCAAAGTTTCAAATACGTAAAATTACTAAAGCATGTGTACAATTCTTTTTTTAATCATTAGCAATATTTACTAGCATTCTCTGTGTGTAATATAGAAAAATAAATTTCTTCCTTTGAGGTGTCATTATAATAAATTCACCCATTTTATATTAAACCCAGAAATCTTACTCTAACATCTCTTGTGAAATTGCACTATATCTTAGCTGCTCAAATGCTCTTTAGACAGTTTTTAATATCTTACCATGTTCCTCATTAATCAATGAGTTAAACAAAATACTTAACATGTGTTCTTGCTATGTTTGCCACACTTTTAATTTTTTAGAAACTATTCTTTAATACCACAAAAGTCTAAATTGAGATACATCCTACAAAATAATTGGCCTGTACTTTTTAAAATGTCAAGATCATGAAAGACAAAGAAAGGCTAAGGAACCATTAAAGTCTGAAGGAGGCCGGAAGGACATGACAGCTAAATGCAAACAGCAATTCTGAATTGGGGCCTGGATCAGAATAATTCTACTTTTCCTTTCAGTATAACAAAAATTAGTGGAGAAATTAGTAACACTAAAATCTACAGATTAGATAATAGTATTTAATCAATGTTAATTTCCATTGTTAATTTCATGGCACCATAATTAGACTTGTTTTCAGAAAATGCACTCTAAAATATTTAAGGATAAAAAGCACCACCAAGTCTATAAGTTACCTCAAATAATTCATAAATTAATATGCCAATATTATTGATAAGTGATGGAATAGTAAAAAACTCAGTAAACTTATTGGGGAAGCTGTAAAGTATTTCAAATACTTGAAATCTATGTACTATTTTTACAACTGTTCTGTAAGTTGGAAATATTTCAAAGTAAAAAAGATTAAAAAGAATGCCACATAACTAAGAATTAGTTAAAGAATACGTGAAATCATGCAATCTAAGTCCTCAGTAATATCAATAATAAACCCTTTCAGTTGTTTAAAACTTTATAGTTGATAACACTATTTTCTCTGTTGTATCTAGCTGGTTTTTTATAAGCTTTCATGGTATACACTTTTTTTTTTTTTTGCAGTTTTTGGCCGGGGCTGGGTTTGAACCCGCCACCTCTGGCATATGGGGCTGGTGCCCTACCCCTTTGAGCCACAGGCACTGCCCCATAGTGTACACTTTTTTATATATACCAAATGAAGCTTGAAAATATTCAGCAACTGTCATCCCGATTGCTGATCCAGTGACTTTGCCACTGTATGATCCTACTTTTTACTACAGACAACAGATGAGAGATTTTTCAACTTTTTCCTTGGGACCCACTGAGAGAGGCGTGAGGGAGCAGGAACATGGAGTGACAGTGGGGCTGGTGGATGAGAGGATGAGAAGGTGAGATGGGAGCTAATGTGCACGACCCAGGCAGCTTGCTGACCATTCTGCTCCCGTCTCTGTCCACTTCCATCAGCTACATCCTCTCTGAAGCCTGTCTTGATACCACAGGACAGCTCAAGCAGAAAGAACTATTTGGGCAGAAGCAACTATTGCTCCTATTAAAGTAATACTTTAATACATATTTCTGTGGACTCAGGAAAACTGTGAGAATGCAAGATAGAAAGAGAAGGAAGGGGAAAGCAGAAATAGGAGAGAAGAGAAAGAAGAGGGGAGGTAATGGAAAGACAGAGTGCATTGGTGTTCACCTGAGATCTGCTTCTTCAACTCCATTGGTCTTCAACCACCCACCAGGACAGCACAGGATGACAGCTCTGTCGCTACTAATAAAGGCTCTGAAACAGCTTAGCAGTGTGTTTTGACACCAAAAATTCACTGTGGAGTTAGGGACCAGTTTGTTAGGAACGTTGCAAACTATAAAAATCTAAAAGGTTTTTAAATATTAATAGTGCTTGAATGGTTTTCTCCCAGATGGCCACACAGCTGACTATAGTTCTCTCCTAGAACCCTCTGCTGTTTATCCTCTAAATGTCCCCACTCTAAAACAGTTTTAATCTTTCGTTGCTGCTGTAAAACTTGATCTACTGTGGAACAACATAATTAAGTGTCAGTGTCTGGATGTATGGAGTGACAAACGGACAGAATAATCCAGGATGTATGTCACTAATGATTCAGTGCATGGCTCAGTGACAATGGGACTCCTGATTACTAACAGGACATCTGGCACTGGAGGCTTCTTAGCTCGAAGCCCAGATCTGTGGACACGCCAGGTGTAGAGGTGGCGCTGGGAGGAGCATGTGTGCCGCACTCTCTCCTGCATGTTCTATTCAATTGTCTGTTCATGGCCTACATCACCGTCATGGGGCAATTTCTGTGCGAAGCCAGTGAGAAAGGAACAGCAGTGTGCTTTGAAAGATGTGATATTCTTTGTGCTTTGTTCATGTTCTAAAATCTGTGAACGTGTTGTGAATTAAAATGTAGTTCACAGAAGAGCTACGGTCTTGATGTTATGGTTTTCTGGTAGTGCTGGAAGGAGATCTGAGTTCTGTGCACGACCAAAGGGGGCCGTGAAGAGGAGGAGGACAGGCGAGGGGATGAGTAAGAAAGGGGGGAAGAGATGGATGGGGAGTGAGAGGATGAGATGCAAAAGAAGAAACAAACAGGAGAAGGAGAAATAGAACATGAAGGAAAGAGGGTTGTTATAGGACTTGAATATCCCATTAACCAGGTGAAATTTCATCTCTTAAAAAACAGGTACTCCTGCTTTCTCCATAGTCCCTGGCCCAGGGGCTCTTCATCGACCCTGTGCAATGCTGCAAAGAGCATGACTGTCATTTACCTCCTTTATTCTCCTTTTGCTCTATTTTTAATAACTGATGAAAAGTATCGCTGATCGGCAGATAATTTTTTCCTTAGACAGGTGGGGTGGCTTGTGCCGTGCCGACCTGCAGCTCATTCGTCTCTGTACACAGCTTCTCTGATCCTTTATGTGTTGGTCATCGATGGTTGACAGCCTTCCTTCACATTCATCAGTGTGGGGGAGATTCCTGATCCAGTTACGCAGTGCTGGCTGCCTCATGCCGTCCCCCTTTGGGCCACCTCTTCACTGACATTAACCAAACATGTGGCAAGTGATTTCGTGCCTCCTAATGGCTTCCCACTTCAGATATATGCAGGGCCATCAGCTCTTCTGTTTCAGGGCTTTGCCTGAAGACTTGGGCACAGCCGACATGCGTCAGCTCATCCCTGAAGTCCACAGATGTGACTGTCCCTGGAAGCAATCGTCACTCATGACAGGTGGCTGGGGGGTCAGTGAATAAACTCTTCTGCCTCGGGTTCTTTGTAGGGACAATTCTGAAGTTCTTTTTACATAGCTGCTCAGAGGAACCCCATGGAAATGAGTCAGAGGTTTGGCGGCCTCATTCTTTCTACTTTTTCACTTTTGTTTTCTGAGATCACTTCCCAAATAAACTATCAGTGCCCTGTATTAAATACACACACACACACACACACACACACACACACACACACACACACCCCACCCTCTGCCCCAGTAGTCTTCATGCATTGGCGTCTGGGGCCTTGCTAGGGGAGAAATAGCAAATGAGCCGGGGCTCATGCCTTCCATATGCCAGCCAACCCATCCAGAGCTCCCATTCTGAGCCGCCTACTTTGACTCTAATTCACCAGAAGGTTATAGTCCCTTCCCCGATTATCCAGGGAAATGGCACCAGACAACCAGAGATAGTCACTAAACTCCAGAGTCTATGTATATTATTCAAACCAGGAATCCTAAACCTGCTTCTCCTGCCTTCCATTGCTTTTCCTGCAGAAACCACAATAAGGGATCCTAGGCCAGCCTTTCCCCTCATTCCCCTTTCCCGGATGACTGGCCTTGGGGTGGTGTGGTCGGCATGGCTGGGCTGCCCTTCCTCTTGGGAACTGTGAGTAACAAACTGTCTTTGTCTTTTTAAGGGCAGTCATCTCCTAATTGATCTGTTGGCCTCACAATACCCAAATGGTAATAAAATCTACATTTTAAACCCTCTCAAATTCTTATTTCAGGTTCTGATTTCAGAGGATGCCAAATAAAGGCCGATTATTATTTATAAATATTTTCTAAATGAATGAATGATAAAATAACACTCGAGAGGAAATTCTAAAGAGGAAAGAGTGCATCCAATTAAACGATCTCTACAGTGGTGTCTATGAATATGAGGTGACCACTGAGGTCATTTGCTGGACCATTCAACTCCATGTCTGCCAGCCATGCAACATTTTGGCTTCTTAACCACCCCTTCTTTCCTTCAGATGGCTGAGAGAATCATGAATAGTAAGTAGTTTGCAACAGAAAATGCTAAAAGGAGAAAATGAGGCAGAAATTAGGTCAAGAAAATCTACTTACAATAAGAAACACACATTGTCCTTGTTAAGGAATAGATTTCCCATTTTTATTTTTGAACCAGGAGCATATTAAGTTATAATTTAAATATATATAAATAGGAGACAAAGAATAGAAGATAAACAAGGAAAGTTAACACAAGATAAAGAGAAAGAAGGAAGTAGCACATATTTGAGCCTTACTGCGAGGAGAGAGGCCTTTTTTCATCTTACGCCCCAGGGTATCTGTTAGTGCATTGGGAGAGGTAATTCATTAAATGAACCTAAGGTTAATGCACCTTCAAAAGACTGCAATTTATCTCCACTTCTTCAATAGGATCAGGCCAGGAGGTTCTACAGTTGAAAAAAAAAAGAATTACCCTGTTGAGATCCCCCTGTAATGATCTCAGGTTTCCTGATTCCATCTTTCTCATTTATTACACCCACATGACTAATGTCCTGGATGGGAGGATCTGTATTTTCTCCTCAAGGTGTGAGTAGTCAAGCTCTTTCCTGAACACCAGGAAATATTTATATTTCTCTTTATATATTTTCCCTCACGTATGGAGTCTTCATATTCTAGCCTTACCAAAATGGAGCTGGGGAGGCATCCAAAAGAAGGGATATGCTAGTTTAAATGAGTTGCTTAGAACTGTAATAGCCCACTTTAGAATAAAGTCAATAATAGCAGTTACAATGTTATTATAAAACCTACTGAGTTAACCAAGGGAAAGCAGGAGAAACAAACTAAACTATCAGTGAAATTTTTCATACTAGATTGCCCAGATTCCAGTTTCTTCTTAGAAAAAGTAGTTTATTCCTTCAGCCTCTCTAACTCTCTCTGTGTGCATACATACACATATATTTTATACACACACACACACATAGATACAGGCATATTTTTAGAATTTCAACAATATGCCAAAAATTGGGTTGCCCATGAAAAAAGTAATTAATAATAAATCATGATCCTATCCCTGAGGATTAACTGTCTGAAAGGGGAAACGTGTATAGAGAGAATTATAACAGGATACGGTTAGTTCTGTAAGAGTATGTGTTATACAAAATTCTATGAAGAACTAGACAGAAGGAAGCAGGGAACAGGAATCCTGCCTGGCCAGATATGAATCTGGAAACGGGGGCAGGGAATAAATAAAGTGGAAGGTCTAAGCCAGCTTTTCTCACCTCTGAGTGCACATGAGAATCTCTTCTGGGGCTTTAGAAAAGGACAATGTTTGGGTCCTACCCTGGTTCAGGGTGGGTCTCGGACATTTGATATATTATCTGCTTTGTCTGTTTTACCAGCACCTAGAACAATGCCTGGCACACAGGATGCTCCATGCATATTTGTGGACTGAATACATTTGTCCCTAAATACGAGAGGAAAGAGCTGAAGGGCAGGAAGTTAGTTTTAGTCATGCACACTTCCTGGAGGTCAAGGTTATTTGTGTTTGTGACTAGAAGGTGAAGTGAAGCCCTCCATCCCCTTGCTAAGTCTTCAGGTATTTTCCATATGGAGGACATAGGGGTATAATGAAGGTAGCATCTCTTCTCGCTGAGGACAGCCTCTGCTGTAAAGAAATGAATTACTGCAAAAGCTGCACTGTTGCCACAGACTAGGAGATTGGCTATTTCTTCCCGAAGCCTAATGATAAGGGTAAAATATTTCAAAAGAATACACATTCACATATACTCACACACACAAAATTTCACTTTATCAGTCAGTATGAGGTAGGTTATGCTGTGATGATAAATAACCTTAAATTTCAGTGGCTTAATTCCACAAAAGTGGGAATTTCTCCATGAACATGTTGAACACAGGTCAACAAAAGAGTGTAGCTCCAAGTTGGGTAGCTTTTCCATTTGTTACCTTATCAAGAAGGGAGGTGTGGTGATTCATGTATTATTTTAATATCTCCACTCAGAAGTAAAATATATCACTTCTACTCACTTTTTTTTTGGCCAAATCAAGTCTTCTGATTTGATGTTGAACTTTAAAGGGAGCAGGAAATTACAATTTTACCTTTTGACCAAATGGTGGGGATCTAGAAATATTTGATAAATAGCATTGATGTCTATGACATTTACCCATCAGCAATGGTGAAACTCACTTCCCTTCAGAGTTTATATAACATTAGCCGATTTCTAGTTTACTACTGCCTGAGGCTGGATATAGTTCAAAAAAAAAAGAGCAAAAATAAATTCTTACTATTTGGGTTGGAGGGAGAAGGAGAGGGATTACACATTGCCAAGCAGTTTTGCTCCTTGCATTTCAAGGTCAAAAAAATGCCCAATTCCCTTAGGAACAGTCTCTTATAAATACAGTCTTTGTCATAGATGACAGCTCATTTAAAGAATCACACACCAACCATGCAGAGTTTTCATCACCAGAGCCTCATAGAGTAATAAATGTTCCGCAATGTGCTTGAGGCATCATCTTATGACCTGGGCTTGCAATGAGAAAAACACATCTTTGACAAATATGAAGAGGATAATATGGGCTTTCACACAAAATGAGCAGGGCTACATCCATGAAATAGTCTGGCATCTCTGGAAACTGCCAGCACAATAAACAGAGGGCTCTGTCCAGACACTGAACCCAGTCAGAATCAGGTGACCCCGATAGGTTAATAGGCAACTTGAGTCTTTGGAGATATAGGATTTTGAACACAGACTTTTATAGATATTTTATATTGTTATTTCAGCACTAAGTAGGCAATTTCCTTTTTGATTTGCTATTTCTTTCTCCTCTGGCTTATTTTCCTCATTGAAGCAGGGCTGGGAAGAGAGGGAAAATAAACTTTGGTACAGAATTGAAGCAAGTGATCAGTCCTGCTTCTTCAGGAATAGCTGGCCTGGACAGCTAAGGCCAAATAAGCCTGGATAGCTTATATTAGAAAGTAAGGACTTTATGCAAAAATATATTAATATGTTCAAAAATTGGTCTGTCTGTCTTACCACTGAATATTCCTATCTTAGATTGATGTGCTGAATTTTATGGAAATTCCACCACGGAAGTCCTTTTGAAAGCATCATATTATCTGTGTGTAGGGAATAGATGCGGTGGAAGTCCGGATCATTAAAGATATTTAATGAACCAGAAGGAAAAAAGAACACATTTTTTTTTTTAGTCTCCTTTGTGAAACAATATAAAAAAAAAATTTAATACTCAATCTCAATTTCTGAGAATGTAGAACAAATTGCTTACTCGTGGATAATTATGAGACAAATGAACAAATATCAGGCTTAGAGATTATGATAAACCCTTAAGAGAGAAATGTAATTAATGATGAAGATAAAAATGCTAAGTATTTGTAATAATAATTACAACATGTCTGTCTCCAGAGGTCCTAGTTTTTAATGTTCTTTTTCAGAAAACATTGCCAGAATTCAATCAAAGGCACTGGAGGAAATTATGGCTAACTCCCTCCTTAACTGAACAGAACGTCCACATGAAAGCTCTGGTTATAATCGGGAGATGCTCCAGCGTCCATGGAAATGGGACCTGCTGTGCATGGATGAGGACAGCGTCTTACCGTCCAATCACCTTAAATGTTGGGTGGACACACAAACTTCCCCCCAGATAAACTCTAGCTGGTCCATATTAGATCTATGCATCCACAGTCTCATCCAAGCTATTTTAAAACCGATTTATACTGTGAGTCTATTTCACTTTTTAATGTGAGTTAGAATGCTTTACGAAATTATTGCATTTGGTGTAAAGCATATTTTAACCTATCTGAAATCAAGTATCACAGAATTCACAGCCTTTCACATGAAAGACTTCATGCCACCACAAGGCGGCATTTCCATTTGTCTAAAGTCACACACTAGTAAAATGAAAGGCCAGGATTCAAAAACAAGTCTAATGGATTCCAAAGCAGCCTCCTAAAACTAGCTCTTGTGTCTTTTCGGTTTAAAGCAGGGACTCTCAACCTCCTTCCATGCCACTGGCCCCTTGGCAGTCTGGTGGTGCTATGGATCCATCATAAAGTGATGTTGTCAAATGAATACATGGGATTACAGAGAATATATGGGATTATAGAGAAAATTAATTATATTACAGTATGCTTCTCAAAAATAAGTATAGATATTTTTAAAAATCATGAAATGCTAATATATGCATTGTTATTAGCACATAAAATAACAAATTTAGTTGAAGTTTTAATAACAAACCTAATTTTATGGTAGGGAGAATATCTCACTGTGATGTTAAGATATGACAGGTGCAATGTGATGTGAAAGTATCTGGGAGTCCCATGGGTGGGCAACTTTCAGACACTTCTGTGACTTTGTGATTTAGGGCCTATATTCACCATTGAAGGACATTTAAATTTTGGTTAGAAGTCAGTTAATAATGAAGATTTCTTTTTTTATTTTTTATTTTTTTTACCTATTTTACTTCATGGGCCCCAGATTTCTAGTCTTAGACTCTAGGCATACCAGATTGACAACTCCTAACAAAATATTCATATATGTACATATATATTTACCATTATTATAAGTGGGTGTACCCTCATCAACAAATACTTAACCTAGCGCTTGTCTGCTTGCCATTATCCTAAGTACAAAAAACGTACAATGAAGGAAGGCTTCCTATAGTATGTAATTAGGAAGATGAGACACACACTAATATTTTAAATTACTCAGTGAATAAAAATCATTATAGAGTTCAGATCATTGCAGCACCAGGCTCTCTAGAATTTAGTACTAATTGAATGGTAAATGTATAAAAACAGGTGTACAGAAGGTGGGCGCTAGTCTGCATCTGTTGACTGCCCTAATCCATCAGGTGTAATGAAGGAGAGAAATAAAAAAAAAATGGTACAAATATCTTGCAAATCTAGGTAGAGGGTCACATATCCAAAGCAGACCCAAAATATGAAAGCAATGTATTGCCAAGGTACAGACTAAAAGGACAAAGTTCCAGGGAACTCTAGAATAAAATGGTGTTTTAGCTGCATGCTGGGCATACAGGGAGGTCTCTGGCCAAAGACTTCATTGTCTTTGGTTTATGCTCCCTTTCCACCCATCTGCAAAAACACACAGACACCTCAGGCTTTTGCTTTTATAAATGGTTCCACATTTCATTCCCAGACTGGCAAAGAAAGAGTCATTTCCTACGAGTGAGTGATATATGATACCGCATTTCTAAACTTTCTCTCCTCCAAATTTCCAACAGAAGCTGAATGGCCACTTTGAAACTTAATGATAAATGGTAGAAACTCATTTCCTTCTGGTATTGGTGTTAGAATAAGACTCATTTAGTTAACAACAGATTGTCAACTCTGAACTAAAGAGAAGAATGGCATCTGGTTCATAGTTTAGAAACTGGGATTTCTTTCCCCTGGCTGAATACATTTAATAAACAAAGGAGGGGGGACCTAGCTAATTTTAACTTAGCTATCAAGATATCTAAATCATTACACTTATAAATTAATAATATAGTAAACTTAATAATAGCAGATATTTGAAACTGACTTCCTTTAAATAGTTCCTAAACTAATAATGACTGTATGGGCAAAAAATCTAATATAATTGCCTTGAAACTTAATCTGATTCACTTTAACCCAGATAAATGATACAGCATGTCGCTTAAATGAAATCAACACCTATTACACAGTTAGGAAACTGTAATTGAGGGCTAAATATTGTGAATCATCTGAAGACAATCTATTTGGACATCATAGAAAGAACCACCATAGAAATTTGGGGTCATCAAAGTAAAGAATTTAGTACATCCTGTCATGTAGCAAAAGTTTAAACTATTAAAAGTTAACCAAGACTAATATTTTCTCCTTGATTTGGGAGTCTGTGTTTATATCTCTCTTATCAGAAACTCCCAGAAACTCATTCATTCATCAATTAGACAGATGTTTATGGGAGCCCCTGGATGTTAGGTAACAGGGAGGGTACAGAGAGGCACAGGGCATGATCTCTGTACTCAAGGACTCTATAGGAGAGTAACAAGATACGCACACAGTCAACAGTGTCAAGCTCCAAATGGTCAAATGCGCTTCTTTAACTCTGCCCCCACTGTGTCTAGTAGTCCATTAGAGCCCCATCGTATCATCATATCATCATTTGAAGGTCTGCCTCCCTACTCAACCATCAGCTTCTGAAGATAGGGAGAGTGTCTTATCACTGTGTCTCTGTCTATGGTATGACTGGTAGGTATATTTTAAACACACATTAACTAAATGGAGGGACAAACTTATTTTTAATTTGTATTATCAGAGAATATCCATGGATCAGTTAGGTTTGTAAGCTGGTGCACGAAAAGTGGTATGATATTTTCCTTCTGGGGAATTGGAAATACTGCATTTCTCAGAACTGTCACATCTGCTTGGGATCAGGTAGCTGAATGCCGGTCGGTGTGGATGCAAGCTGTGAAGGCTACGTTCGGGCCCTGCTATGAACTATTCCACTGGATCTTACATATTCTCTCTTTTGTTCACATGTCTGGAAGTAAAGGACTTGAGATGGTATAACTGCATGTTGGAAAGGACCTACGTTTACTGCTTACGGGCCAGTCACCCCACTAGGGATATGTCCATTGGCTTTTTTGTGAATGAGAAATAAACCTTTGTTGTATTAAGTCACTAAGATTCTGGGATTGTTACAGAAGCTATCCCATTCTGACTAATACAAGTGGGTACATACAATATTGGTAGATGGAAACAAGAGGCAGTCGTTGAAGGAGGTCATTCCTTTTGGAAGGACTGAGAAGAGTTAGATCCCTAATCCATGGAGACCAACTCCCATCTTTCCCCCAAAGATAAAGTTGTTCCCTTCTCTTATTTTGAGTTAGAACATCTTAAGCAGAAATAGTAGGCTCGTGGACCAAAACTATTCCTCAATATGCTAGGTTTGGCCCAGGTATTGTTGGTCTATACAAAGTTATCAGAAGGGAAATTTGTAGTTCCTAATAAATTTTTTTAAAGGGGAAGGATTTTCTCTTGAAAAATCAGCTATTGCAAATGATTCAGGCTCCATAGCATCTGGTCCCTTTAAATAGGACCTGGGGTCTCTTGATTTTCTGCAGTGCCCACCATTCCCTCCTGCCTCCCAACTAGCCTGGTTCCAGCAGATATCTCAGTTTGCCATCTCTTCCATCAAGCCATTGAGAACCAGGCTCCCAGGCCATGCAGTGACCATGTATTTATTTGATTAGTATCTTCATTTTGTTTCCAATGGTGTTTGTACCAGTTCCATGGGAAGATGTACGCTTTAAGAAAAAAAAAAAAAATTGTAATAAGATCAAACAAGAGCTTTTGTTCAGGATGGGACTGGGAACACCACTGGCCTGTTACCCTGAATGCTGCCTCATGTTGTGGGACTAAGACAATGTGCCCAGTCCAGCCATTTTGATGGGAATCTAACATTTTTACTGTATGTACTCTATTTCTGCATACAAAATAATTATTTTAGGAAAGATAATTTTATTTGAGTATATGCTGAAGTTATAGAGGATAGGGAATTAATAATCCAGAAAAGATGTTTAAATGCAATATAGCAAATTAGGTCTTCTTTTTAATTGCTGAGGAATGGTAATGTAGAATTATTTTGATTCTTGATGAAAACAAATTGCAAATTTCCTGAATTTGTTTCTTTTTTACTTATCAGAGGTGGTATAAGTGATATAAGAAGTCCTGGGATCTGGCGGCCCTTCCATATGGGCTAACCAAGGCAAGAAATACAACAAAGTACTTCTGTAGACAGTGTGGGAATGAGAATGTGATGACAGATGGCAGTTTTTTCCCAAACCAGTTATAATTTTACAAAAAAGTAAAGTGAATAAACCTTTAATTGGGAAAAACAAGACGTTGACCTTGGAGCTCATACTGATATCTTTATTTGTATGGCTGCCTGCAGGTACCTGTCTGCACATGTTTATAGAAGTCACATCAATGAAATCATAGGTATGTTTAAGATGTACTCTTACCATTATTACATGCTAAATAAAGCACTAATTTGTATCTGGTGCTGAGTGAATGAGTGAGAAAACAAATACATATGAATGAATGAGTTTTATAAAAGTATCAGTCATCGCACAAAAGCCCAGATGACTCTAGTTTTTCCCCACAGCAAACCAGAAAGTTTCCTAAAATATTGATAGAAAGAGCTGCCTTGGGGAACACACCTGCATGTTTCTAAGTTATAAATAATGCTACTGTGCTCTGAGTGCCAGAAAAGATAAATTTCTGTTCTCATTGATATAAATTATTCTTCCCTCATTATGGTCTAATGATCTAAGATTAAGAAATCCTGGATTCAGGGTCTTCTGCCCCAGGAAAATCACTTAGGTTCTCTGTGTCATAGCTTTTGACCTTGTTCAAATTGGTTCCCTGGCCCATATTTTTACATTTTTTCCCACCAACTTTACGCAGAGCTAACTAGATTGTAAATGTAAAACACTATCGTGTAATAATTTACCCTAGAGATTAGAGTCAGCATCACATTAACTGATAGACTCATCACTCCAGAAAATCATATGATTTTTTTTTTTATTCCCCTCTCTCCATTCTCTTCTCCCACACTAAATGGATTTATAGTTTTATTATTAGGAGTTGACAGCCTAGGAAGATAAAGGGATATCTGAAGTAAAATGGAGCAGAAATGATCAAAACTGGAGGCAAAATTTTATTTAGACTATTTCATTTTAAAGTGTGTTCTTTTGCTAATCCACAAATCTGGTTTAAGGTTTTCATACTCTTCAAGTCTATAGCAAAACAGATGTGAAGAGTTCTCTACTCCAGGGGGCTAATATCGCCACCTATTTTGTAAGATGGTATTTTTATGGAGCCATAAATTGACTCTCAAGGAAAGGAAACTTATTTTGAGCAAAGTATTCACTGGATTTAGGAAATCACAACCTTGAGGGAGGCAAATAATCTTCTTCAAGGACATAATTAACTGCAAATCCAGAGGCCCATCATTTCCAAGAAGAAGTCCGCTTAGCTCTCATTATCATGCTACAGAAATCATTCTGGTAACTTTATAAAGACAAAGCCACAGGAAGAGATGGTGAGACACATGGAAATATAAGGCGATGTGAAGAGGAATGTTTCACGGGGAATTGACAGTAAAAATTTACACTTTCAAAATTTACATCAAAAAGCATTCCTAGAAAGTACTAAAATAAGGGACACCATTTACAGTAAGTAATCCAAGCATGCCATCCAAACAAAAAAACAAAAAGGTTCTAATGGGCCAATCTTAGAACTCGCAATAGGCTATCATAGCATATGTAAGAAGGAAGAAATGAACACTTTATAGTATGCATTGCTTAGCATTTAAACCACAAGGTGGAAGGGGCTACCCCAACATTGCTTTTGGCCTTTGGTGGAAGTTCAATACATTGGATAAATCCAATGGGAATATCAACTGGGGTAATAAACATGGTCCTGCCTCTAGACCGGACTCCTGAGCTGTTATCCTATTAATTAGTAGACATTATTAGGAAGAAGCTCTCCATTCATGTAATGTTCATTGCAAAGATAGTTGACCTTTGGACAACAGGGTTTAAACTGCAAGGGTCCACTAATATGCAGATTTTTTAAATAGATACAGTCAGCCCTCTGTATCTGAGGGTTTTTGCATCTGCAACTACATTCAGACTGAGGTACAGTATTCCAGGATGTAAACCCATAGAAGTGGAAGGCTAACTTTTCCTATACTTGGGTTCTACGGATTTTGAGTATGGGAATTGGGTATGCTCAGATTTGGGGTCCTGGAGCCAATTCCCCACATACACAGAGGGACAGCTACAACTAAAAACAGCCCAAATGCACAATGAGAACATGGATAACTTACATTCTATTAATTTAAAGGAACTATTACATATAAAGTCATTATAAAATCAATGTAGGAACACAGAAGATATTTACAGTAGTTAATAAGAAATTGGAAAGTAAAATTACATTTACAATATGATGACAGTAACTAGGAAACACAGAACATTTTCTTGATCTTATGATGAGTCCATTTTGAGGTGTTGATTTAATACAACTATATGTAGCCAGCACATGTCATTCCAGTAGATCTTATAAATCTTTAATAAAATATTAACATTTCTTTATTTGTACATTATGTCCAAACTCAATTAAAATAGTACTTCTTAAATACTTTCTGAGAGTTTAATAACTAAACTCTTGATGTAGCCCATAATTGACTAAGCTATTTTAAAAGATTGACTTTCCAGTGTTTCATAAGGTAGACACACAAATATCTAAAGCTCTATTAATCATTTTGATGTCTCCTTGCAGCAAAATATTTTGTAAATGGATGCTCAGAAACACACACAATTCTTATAGATAGCCACTCTCTACCTGTCAATAATCAGTGCAAACATTTTTGGATTTATAGGTAAGGCTACTTTGTGTTCAGTGGGAATAGCAAATGTCAGTGTCTTTTTTTGGCAAGGTGGAACA
Source organism: Loris lydekkerianus (assembly GCA_963574355.1). NCBI lineage: Eukaryota > Metazoa > Chordata > Mammalia > Primates > Lorisidae > Loris > Loris lydekkerianus. Next base: position 35,329 of record CAUYPK010064956.1, read on the forward strand.
GGTGATAATAATGCTCAGCAAAGCTCAGCAGAGCTTACTAAATGTTTAAATAGATGGAGGAAGAGCAAGACAGGCAACATTGGGTGGTCAGAGAGGAGCATTTTGGTTTCCATAATTTAGTTCTGCTCTGAATTTTGTCATCTTTTTTCTTCTGCTGACTTTGGTTTTGGATTGCTCTTTTTCCAGTTCCTTGAGATGTAACATTAGGTTGTTAATTTGTGATGTTTCAGACTTGTTGATGCAGGTTATGAATTTGCCCTTTAAGACTGCTTTTTCCATATCCCATTTATTTTGAAAGCTTGTGTCCCCATTGGTGTTCAGTTGAAGGAATCTTTTGATTTCCATACTGTCATCATTGACCCAAGAATCTTTCAGCAACAGGTTGTTTAATTTTCATGTCTGTCTATAGAATTGAGTGTGTCTCTTGGGACTAATTTCTAGTTTTGTTCCACTGTGGTCTGAGAAGATATATGGTATGATTTCAAATTTTTTTTAAGTTTGATAAAACTTTTTTTAATGGCCATGATTAAACTTAGAAAATGTCCTATGTGTTGATGAGAAAAATGAATATGCAATAGTTTTTGGTTAAAATGTTCTGTAAATGTCTGTTAGGTCCATTTGTTTTAGAGTTTCATTTAAATCCAATGTTTCTTTATTAATTTTTTGCTTTAATGATCTATATACAGTATTATCAGTAGAATGCCGGAGTCTGTATTAAGATACTTCAGTTTAGGATGGCACCTGTGGCTCAGTGAGTAGGGTGCCAGTCCCATATACCAAGGGTGGAGTGTTTTAACCCAGCCCCAGCCAAACTGCAACAAAAATAATAGCCGGGTGTTGTGGTGGGCACCTGCAGTCCTGTAGTCCCAACTACTTGGGAGACTGAGGAAAGAGAATCACCTAAGCCCAAGAGCTAGAGATTGCTGTGAGCTGTGATGCCATAGCACTCTGCCAAGGGTAACACAGTAGGACTCTATCTCTAAAAAAAAGAAAAAAAGAAAAGAGAAGAAAAAGAAAAAAAGATGCTTTTGTTTATTTCTTTGCTTAGATCTTGCATAATTTGCTTGATGAATCTAAGAGGTCCTGTGCTAGGTACATATATATTTAGGATTGTTACATCTTCTTGTTGAATTTCTGCCTTTACCATTATATAATGAGCATCTTTGTCTTTTGTTTTATGTCCAAACACAATTGTTTGAGTATCATTGTTTTTTTATCATTGTTTATTTAAACCTATTTTATCTGATATGAGAATGGCTATATATGCTTGCCTTTGGTTTCCATTTGTGTAGAATTTTATTTTTAATCTTTTTACCTTGGGTCTGTTTATGTTATTGCAGGTTAAATGTGTTTTCTGGAGACAGAAGACGCTTAGGTTGTGGTTTTTCATTCATTCTTCCAGTCTATGTATTTTAAAGTGGGGCATTCAAATCATTCACACTGAGTGTTGGTATTGATATATGGGATGTTCTGTTCGTCATGTTGGATGATATCTTACATTTTTGTTTTCTCTCTTGAGCTATTGTTTTGTAAGAGCTGTGAGCTTTAACTTTTGAGTGTTTTTACACTTGTGGGTATCTATTATGCTGTTTTATGTATAATATACTTTTAAGTGTGTTCTGAAGGGCAGGTCTAATGGTGAGAAATTCCCTTAGTGTTTTCTTGACTGGAAAATTCTTTGTCTATCATTTCTAAAACTTTGTTTTGCAGGAAAATGAAATGCTTGGCTGGCAGTTGTTCTGTTAAAGGAGACCAAAAAATGGGGCCCCAATCCTTTCTGGCCTGTAAGGTCTCCACTGAGAAGTCTGCTGTTAGCCTGATGAGTTTTCCTTTGGAGATTAGCTTTCATCTAGTAGCTTGCAGAATTTTCTGCTTCATTTTACTTTGGAAAGGATAATGATCACATGTCTTAGAGATGTCCTATTTGTTGTAAATCCTTCTGGTGTTCAATGATTGTCTTGTATCAGGATATCTGAATCTCTGACAATACCAGAAAAGTTCAGCTCAATAATTCCCGTGTACAAGTTTTTCATGCTTTTTGCTTTTTCTTCTTCTCTCTCTGGGATATCTATAATTCACATATTGGTTCATTTCACATAGTCTCATATTACTCTAAGTGAGAAATTATTTTCCATTATTTTTTATTGTATTTCCAGCATCTTTGACTGATTGGGTTTGTTCAAAAGCTTTGTCTTCAAGCTCCCAGATTCTTTCTTGTGCTTGGTCTAGTCTGTTATTGAAGCTTTCTATTGTATTTTGTAATTGCCCGAATGACTCCTTCATTTCTGTAAATTCTTTTATATCCTTTCTTGTATTATCTACATCTTTATGAGTTTTTCATATTTTTCATTCGTACCCTGAAATATGTTTTTGCTGGCTTCTTCTTATCTGAAAGCTCTTTCTCAGCTCAAGGCTGATAGGTTTGTGGTGTGCCTCTTCTATTTTGCTGGGAACTCTCTTACTTAGTGAGAAAAAATGAGAAATCTGTAGATAGCACAATCTGTGTCCTACTTTGCAGAACTGACCTGGGTGGAGAGAGGTGGAGGCACTGAGAGCCTGGAATACAGCTGCTCTCCTTGGTCATCCCATTCTCCTGTGGTTGTCAGAGTCCCAGCTGGTGCTGCAGGACATTCATTCAGTCTAGTGTGTTGGTCTCCAGGTCACTATTAAAAGCTTGGGAAGAGGCCTGGCAAATCCTTCTCCATGAAGGTGGAAGACATGACCTTGGTCAGTACCTGAGTGGGTTTAGCATCTTGGTGGGTGCTGGACATACCACAGAACTTCCCCTGGTTGCAAGGCAAATCACAGGACCTTGGAAGGCACCTAGGCATGTCATGGGGCTGCAGCCAATAGCAGTGTGGATCTTAATACCTTGGTTAGCATGTGGGTGGGTTGTGGCACCTTGGCCAGTGCCTGTATTGGTCATAGTACCTTGACAGGAATGACAGGTCAGGAGTCTCGGCTGCTACCTGGATGGGTTGCAGAACTATAGCCAGCAGCAGCATGGCTCCTTGGGCTATAGTGGCTAGGCAACCTGGAACTGGTAGGGATGAGGTGATGCACACTACCCCACTGCGGAATTGCAGTGGGTGGAGCTCTCCCTCTGCCCAGATTCAACTGTGACAGCTGCTGCATTGCTACTCAGGTGACAGCAGTGGCACTGCAAAGATGGAAAGATGGCAGCAGCATATGCTGAAGGCCAGTGGGCACCTGTTCTGCCAGGGTACCCTGAAGGCAGCCATTGAAGGGAATTGGATGGGTACATGCTACCAAGTCTTAGTGTGCCTGAGAGCTCCTGTCCTTCCTACTCCCTCTCTGACTTGACTAGGGTAATGGGAAGCTGGCTGTGGTGGAGCTGACCTCTCTGCAGACCAGGCACTTGGAGCCTGAGAGCACAGATTGGCATCTGTTGCTGCAACCTGAGACAAGAATCTGGCAGGACTCCACTGTGCCTGCTTTCCAGTGCAATGCTTCTTCAGTTTCCAAGCAGCTCCCTGATCAGTTGAGAGGTCTGCTATGATGGGGGAGCCCCCCCCAATGGCTCAGATTTTAGTGTCCACTGAGGGGGCACTCCCCTAACTTTTCCCTGGGTATGGACACTTCCCCCAGGTACCTTCCCATCATGCCAAGCAGATCACTCTGCCTCTCTTTCCACCATGGTGGGTATCTCTAGTCATTTCTCTGTTGATGTACAGGGCTTTCTCTAAGATCATACATCAACTGGTGAACTTCTACCTGCTAACTTTGGTCCTCTCCTTGACAGCAGTTAGTATAGGCTACTAACTAGTCTAGTCTGCTTAATGTCACTAGTTTTAAATATACAAATACTATTGTGATACAATTTCCTACAGTATTCAGTACAACAGCATTCTGAACAGGTTTGCAGCCTAGGAACAACAGACTGTACCATACATCCCAGATCCATGTAAGTATACTCTATGACATTTGCAAAATGATGAAATCCCCTACTAATCCATTTTTCATTGGTGACATATGACTATATTATAAGGCAATGTGACTGGGAGTAATGTATTCCAGAAGAGGGCACAGCACATGCAAAGGTCCAGTGACATGACCATGTAAGGTATATGTGAGGAGCTAGAAATCTTACATGATGTAATCTTATACTTATCCTTAATTTACCAGATAAAAGTTCAAATTCTGTACCAAAATTTATCTGGATTAATAGGCACCATAATTAGATTGAACGATACCCCATCTCAATTTCTATTCATTCAATTAGGTCAAGCAATGAGTGAGAGGGAAAAGTATCTTCAAGTTCCTTAATCATTAGTTGGTTCCAGCAAACCAGACTGTTATGGACTGAATTTTATTCCATTCAAAATTCATGTGGAAGCCCTATTCCCAGTATCTTTGACTATAAATGTATTTGAAGATAAGGCCTTTAAAGAGGTAATTAAGTTAAAATAAAACCATTATAAGAAGTGGAAATTTGGACACACAAAAGAAAGACACTAAGGGTACACAGGCACAGAGGATGGCTGTGTGGAGAGTGAAGAAGAGCATGGATATGTTGAAGGCAAGAAGCAGAAGCCAAACTTGCCAACACTTGATCTGGGATTTTTAGACTCCAGTCCTGTGAAAAATAAACTCTTTCTGTTGAAGCCACCTGGTCTGTGCCACTTGGCTATGGCAGCCCTAAGAAACTAATATACAGGTGCAATTTGGAAATCTTTAAATTGTCCAATAATGTGAAAATGCAAAAAGGCCTAGGTGTCGATTACTAAGAATGACCTAAGAAGGTTGAGGAAACACTATGTTGCATCATTCAGAGCTTCTAGTATCTGGCACTTTGTGAAAGTTGGATTCAGGTGCAGACACCCCTCTGGAGATAAGGGGGTCATCAATTTCAAATAGCTCGTTTCTAAGAAACCCAGGGAATCTCTATGGTAATTTATCAAACAAGTAAAGACAGGAGAGGACCAAAATTTGCAGGCAGAAGTTCACGTGTGGAGGTATAGTCTTAATCAACCAGGCAGAGTTATTCTATATTTGTCAATCATAAAAATAAATTAAAAAAAAATGCATGCAGCAAAGTTCACCCATTTTAAGCATATAGTTTCATAACTTTCTGTACAGAGTGGACATACAGTTCATGTGCAATTTAAAATAGTTTAACAAAGGTCGCTAACCACTAATCTGAATTTTTGTATAGAATTCCAATTAGCTTTCTATAGGTTATAAAAAAAAGTCCAAGGTAACCTTGGGCAGATGTAGGAATGGCAGCCGTAGCATTTGCTCAGGTAGCCACATCGTGTCTGCCTCTGTCTGACTTGGATCCCCCGCCCCACCACCACCACCACCACCACCTTCCCGGCTTTCTAACTTTCTATCTTCTCCTCCATTCTCTCCTTCAGCTGTCCAGCTTGCCGCTGTCATACTGCGCTCACTACCCATCACTACAAAGTTGCCAAGCCCTGGGAAGGCATGCTTCTAACACAAGGCCTGCTTTCAATATCAGGTGTTGTGATGCCAAGGAGTCTTCCGACAAATCAGCAGCTTAGCCTGATGCCACGGTTATCTGCAACCTTTTACTCTACTGTGCGCGTTTTCCCTCCTGAACCTCCCCCTTCCCAACTGTTGTGGCTGATTATCACATGTCCTTGAGGAGGTGCAGGATGCAAGTTGTCTCCACCTGGGCAGAATCGGCAAGGGCTCAAGCAGGGCCCGTCTTCAGGACCGACGTGGATGTTAGAGAGAGGAACCACCTTTCTCCTCTTAAGATCTCAACTTAGAGTAACGTGTGGGTGCCAGAACCAAACTGGCTAGTCAAATCCACTCTACTTCTTGTCATTTGTGACTTTGGATAAATGACAAAACCTCACAGAATGATTGTGAGGATTAAATAAGACAAAACCTGTAAAATGTGGAGAAGGCCAAGCAGGAAGGACACACTTGCAGAATGGCAGCTGATATAAAGTTACTTTAAGCTGCTGGTGGAAGCATCTTTGCTGCTAGGTGAGGAGGACTAGCATGAGAAAATCCCCATAAAGTATCATAATGTCAAGAGGAGGAAGGAGAGAAACAACCCAAAACCTAACGGTATCATTCATTACCTGGATGTAGCCTGCCTGAAGTCTCAGTCACTCCTCGGGTTTTTTCAGGTCACCTGGAGCAGTACATTCACGCTCACAGTTTTTCTTACTGTGTAGATGGTATTATGTTTCTGGCATTCTTGGTGGAAGGGGTCTGACTACCGCACCCATGTAGCAATCCCACAACTCTGCTGAAAAATGTAAACCCAAAGCTTCTTAATCTTACTAATGGTTCACTAGCGGAAAATTACATGCCCTTTTCTCTTTACACCAGGTTATGGAGGTGCTGAGAAGATAAGCAATCTACAGAAGACCCAATTCTAGCTTTAATGCCTATATTCTTAATAATAGCCATGACTAATTTGGGGCAGTGCCTGTGGCTCAGTGGGTAGTACGCTGGCCCCATATACCAAGGGTGGCAGGTTCGAAACCGGCCCTGGCCAAATTGTAACAAAAATAGCCGGGCATTATAGTGGGCACCTGTAGTCCCAGCTACAAGGGAGGCTGAGGCAAGAGAATCGCCTAAGCCCAGGAGTTGGACATTGCTATGAGCTGTGACGACACGGCACTCTACCAAGGGTGAAAAAGTGAGATTCTGTCTCTTAAAAAAAAAAAAAAAAAAGCCATGACTAGTTTATCGCATGATAGTTTTCATTTTCTTTGACATAAGTAACTCGGTTAAATACATAGAACCAAGAATGAGAGAAAAAAATGTTTCCTTGTGATGTTATTCTGCTCATTCTGTCTTTCTAGATTAAGGATGTAAATTATAGTGGTGGACTTAACTATTTATTTATGTACCAGTAAATGTCACATTCATTAGTGAAACCCTCATTATAGAGTGAGGTGGATAACTGGGAAGATGGAAAAATGCAGAGTTCAGTCTCAACGTTCCTGTCAGGATGCAATTTGAAATAAATTTAGATCCAATGGGGATGAATTAGTCACAGATAGCAGCAGTTCTGACACATGTTACCACAGACTGGCAGATTCATATTTTTCAATTTGGAAAGTCAGGGCACAAAGGTTTGAAATGAATGTGTACTCAAGGACAATTGTCACTGTCCCCTTTCTGCTCCATCCCCAAAAGGCAGGAAGAAGGGCAGGAAATCCACCGGGACCAGTGTGTACTTGATATTCTAGAGCAATCTGGTATTTCCTAAAAAAAATGAAAACTTCTCTCCCAAATTATTATCTCTTTACTTGAATTTTTCTCTCTAAAATATCTATTTCATCCCCAAAATGGCAGGCTCAGAGTGATTTATAATTTCAAAAATTTTCCAATAGTTAAATCTCTATGACTAAGCATTCAGTAATTAAACATTTTAAGTATTCCAGAAATCTGTATGATAAAATGATTACCTATGGTTTCTATATTCATTCTAAAAATGTCCAGTGGGTGTCTTTTATGCCCATATGTTTTAAAGAAATTTTGTGCTGGATCCATCTTAATCTAAAATCCTTCTCCTGAATAATAAAGGTGACAAGTAGTACTTTGTTATAAATGGGAGAAAGCAGGGAGATGTGAAGAAACTATATAGATAAGGATTTTATACTGTTTAAAAATGAGACATTGCACTAGAGTGTAATAAATATAAAAAATTTCCCTTCTATATAATAATCTAAATAGTCTAAAATCACATCATTTAAAGGCAGAACAAATATGAGAAAAATCAAGATTTAAAATATTTGTGAGTATATATGTTTGTTTTAGCAATGAAGTAAATGTTCAGTGATAAATTATGCTGTATTCAGGATTATGTTTATAAAATAAACTTCTATTACTGATTTGTAACTTAGAGAATACACATATTTTCAAAGCAAGGGACTAGACATTTTATCTGAAACTTTATGCTTCAGGAGATATGTAGGTAAGCAAGATAAAGTCAGTAATGTGATATTTCATTAAATGCCATTAACCTGTACCTTGAGTTTATGAGGAGGAAAAACAGAGCAATAGTCAGATTATAGTGGGACCCTTTATGAGAGCTTCAATTAAAAATATGCAACCGTGACATCATCAAGCTAAGAATTTGTTCTGCATGGCTGAAGCTGAGGCCCACTTCAGGGACTGTATGTATACCCAATTATTGAGCTATGACCTTTGACTTCCCTTTAAATCTGTCTGCCAAAAAATTTGAATTAAAACACAGCTTGAAATTCAGCCAGTTTCCAGAATTCTCCTTAATGGAATAGATTCTCTATTGCTATCTAGGGCAGGAGTAATCTGACGAAGGTTTTTGCATTGACATTCAGGGATCATAGGCTCTTTCTCCACAATAAGACCTTTCCTGGACTTGCAAAGTGAGAAAGGAAACTGCCCACTCTCAATTAGGAGCAGATAAAAACAAATCCTATCACTTTGATCTGCTAGTGAATGTGCTCCATTGGTCTGAAATAGAGGCGCATTTGGACAGCTTCTGTTTAACTGTGAAGGCTTCCTTAGCAACTAGGCACCGAGGGACTTCTCACATTCTCATTGGTGGAAAAGTCAAAGGAAACATTTACAAAAAACCACAGTCAAAACCCGCAACAAATTATTTAGAAATAAATGCATTTGATGCATTAAATGTCCGATAAAGTCAAATTGCATGGTAATGAATAATATCTGAGTCTCAGATTAATTTTCACAGACCTATTATTAGGTATTTAAAATTTAAAAATATTTTAAGTCCCCCAAAAGGAAAATAAGATTTTCTTTTTCTGTGTGTCTGTCATATACACACATATAATTCTTCAGCTTTTTTTTTTTTTTTTTTTTTTTTTTAATAGAGACAGATTCTCACTTTATGGCCCTTTTGGTAGAGTGCCGTGGCATCACACAGCTCACAGCAACCTCCAGCTCTTGGGCTTAAGTGATTCTCTTGCCTCTGCCTCCCGAGTAGCTGGGACTACGCCCGGCTATTTTTTTGTTGCAGTTTGGTGGGGTCTGGGTTTGAACCCGCCACCCACAGCATATGGGGCCGGTGCCCTACTCACTGAGCCACAGACGCTGCCCAATTCTTCAGCTTTTAAATTAATATGTATACATGTTTTTTAAAGTACTATTTTTCAAAGTTTCTATTCATTTTGAGTGCTTTTCATATCACTTGAAATACTGGAGGCTAGCATTCACAAAATGCATGAAATCTTTCAAGCAACCTATCATATGGATGAGTAAAAATATTAGTAAATTATCTATAAGCCATATACATAATAATGTTTCCCAATTGTAATTTGCATTTTATTAATGGCTTTACTGGAATATTGTCAATAAATTGCCAATTATCATATTCTACCCTTGGGTAGTTAATGTTCCAATCCTTTTCAAGAGAGGCACTACATCAAGATTACCAGTTTTATAGAGGCAAGTTGAATTTTTCCCATCATTAAATCTCAGTATTCCTTTCTCAGACTTGTTTTGCCTTTCCCCGTATGTTTGGCCTTCTTTAATGTTGTTTTCCACTGCCGTCTCTGAGAGTGCAGGATTTATAGATTTTCCTATTTCACCTCTTCCTTCACTGATGTACTCATTTTGGGGTCCATAGTAACTCTGAGAGTATCTGTTTCATTGAAGCCTGTCACTGCCTTATGAATGCTTCTTGGTCTGCCTCGATTGATACCAAAAATCAAAATGAGGAACCATATCTAACTTAGGCAAATTTTAATTCAAATAACCTTATTTAAGATTTTCTTCCTGGAATGCTTTAAAATCTGACAGTGCTCATTCCTTCACTTCCTATTTATCCAGGAAGAATTTAGTAAGTCCCTTCTTTTTTAAAATTATTTATTTATATATATGTGTGTGTGTGTATATACACACACACACACACACACACACACACACACATATATATATATATATATATATGTATGTATGTATATATTTCTATTGCCAAAGGCCAAAATTATCTATTAGTGTGAAATCAGGGCACGAGAAAACATCTAGGAGACCTACAAGACTTTCCAATGAGAGGATCACAGAATGATACTCAATGATACTCTGGACAAAGAAGGTCAATTCTCTAACTGATAAAAACAAAATTGTATAAAAACTTACTTGTACAGTACAAAATTCCATGAGCAAAGCAGCTTTAATAGAAATCGAAAAAAAATTCATCTTCTGATTTACATGAGGGATTAATAATAAAAAAAATCTCTTTTCAAAAGATGAAGCATCTGATGTAATTTTGTACCTCAGGATTAGAAGATAAAATACACAATGAAAATTCATTTAAAAATTCGCTTACATAAGGTTGTTCACAATCATGTAATACTTTCCAATCCATGTAATTGCAACATCAGAAATATAAAGCTTGCAAGTCCCAAATATTAAAATTATAGAAGATTCAGGGGCCTACTGTATAAATGTCAGATAAATTAAATATATATATTTCTATATATATTTTTTTTTAAAGTTGTAGAAACCTTTAGAAAATGTACTTTATTGTATGCAAGTAAAAATACTAATTCATTTCTCTGACCCTGCTGAATGACCAAATAATATTCTCTATATATCCAGAAAGGACAAAGCTATCCATGACTTGTTTTTGCTTTTAGATGTAACATTAATATGTTTATCAGATTCTCTAAACCTCTAAGTACAGGTCAGAGAAGTTAACTCAGGATAAATTTAAAGAGTTGGATTCACATAGCACTTCTTCAGTTCTCATAGCAATTTTATCACGCAATATTTTTTAGTTTCATCTTATAAAATAGCTGGCATTAACATTAGCAGTACCATTTAAATAACTGACAGAAATGAACTTCCCAGACCACAATGACTTTGCCAAAGCTGTAAAACCGGCAAGAGACAGAACTTTACCACTGAATGCTAGAAACACTCATCTATGCACAAGTAGTTAAATAAAACCTATGAAATTCTGATCCGAACTCCTTCTAGCTTTTCCAGCGCCTCCGTTTGGAATGTTGTTGCATTGATATACACGGGCATTTTAAAATGCTTGATTTTTATACCAAATTAATTTCTTTTTTTGTAAAACTTTCAATGAATATTGTATGAACCTGAGGCAAAGATGCAGAATCAGTTTTAAGATTATTTTGCATAACATATTTGCACAATGTAAGTAATACTACCCAGAAGGGAAAAGAGCACTGGATAATGTGGTGTGCTACCTTTCAAGATTTCAGCTTCTGTCTGTTCTTGGTGTCATATGCAACCAGCAAGGCCATCTTTTAAAATTTAAATGGCCCGTACACATTAGTTGAAGGAGTGATGAATTCTATTTTGAAAAAAAGTACAGTGGGTTTCAAATGCCACTTCTGAACCATTCCTTAATTGCCTATCCAAGAAAAGATTCAATTGAAAAAAAAGGGATAAATTTAAAATTGAATAACTGCAGAATACTTAGATCTGTAGGTGATACTGAATAGAAATTTCTTTTTTAAAATATAAATGTGCCTAATTGTATTAACTAGGAGTTTTTATGAAAAAAGACTGGGGCAGATTCTGCCTTTCTTATGCAAAATGCTGGGGCTTAAGGAAGTAAGCAGGAGGCAGGTGTTCCTGCCAAAGCCAGGCCATCACTGCTCTTTACTCTGCTTACAGAATTTTTGTTCATTAATTGGATATCTCTACTGTCGTTACCTACCTGAGGAGGTACCCAACAAGTAATTGAACAACTGAGGCTAGCCTAAGTTCTCATAGTCCCCATACTCTTCCTGCATAGAACTTACATAACCCAATTTCTATGTCATAATGAATTGTGAATCTGTCCGTTTCTAGCAGAGATGTATGTCTGACCACAGTAGCTCCTGCGGTACTCTAATACCTAGTCAGTGAACGTTGTGAATCACCATAATGAATGCCTACAAAATATCTGCTTTCTGTTTATTTTTATTTTTTCAACCACAGAATTTTTTCTTTTTTTTCTTTTCTTTCTTTTCTTTTCTTTTCTTTTCTTTTCTTTTCTTTTCTTTTCTTTTCTTTTCTTTCTTTTTTTTGAGACAGAGTCTCATTTTGTTACCCTCAGTAGAGCGCTGTGCTTTCATAGCTCACTGCAGCCTCTAACTCCTGGGCTCAAGGGATCCTCTTGCCTCCACCTCTGCAGTAGCTGGAACTATAGGCACCTGCCACAACACCCAGCTGTTTTTAGAGGCGGGGTCTTGGTCTTGCTCAGGCTGGCCTTGAACCTTTGAACTCGGGACAATCCACCTGCCTTGGCCTCCCAGAGTGCTAGGATTACAGGCACGAGCCACTGTGCCCGGCAACAAGAGAAATTAATTTTTTCTGGAGGCTAGAAATCTGAGATGAAAGTGTTAGCAACATTAGTTTCTTCCCTAGCCTCACTCCTTGGTTTGAGGAGGGCCTTCCCTATGTATGCCTATGGCTTCTAATTGAAAAAACAGTCTCACTCTATTGTCTTGGCTAGGTGTGGTAATTGAGAAAGTACATGAAATGAAATAATCACCTCCTTTGGTCTCTTGTATGCACAGTTCACTACAGGCTCAGGTTGCACTCAGTGGTGTGGAATGTGTCATGGAGTCAATCTAGCTCACAGCAACCTCAAACTCCTAGGTTCAAGAGAATTCTCTTGCCTCAGCCTCCCAAGTATCAGGGACTACGGGCATCCATCACAACATTGACTACTTTTTACATTTTTACTAGAGATGGAGTTTAGCTTTTACTCAGGCTGCTCTCGAATTCTTGAACTCAAGAGATCCTCCTGCCTTGGCCTACCTGAGTGCTAGGATTATAGGTGTGAGCTACCACCCCTGGCCCGAATTAAAATTTCTATAAAACTTGTAATTCTCTTCTCTCAGTCATCATAACTACCACTAACTGACCTCTCCTTATCTTACTCGTCCCTTTATCCTGGCCTATGAATGGTCATTCCTCACATTATAGATAGACTTTAAATATTCTTTATGAGGCCTTTAACAGAGTAGCTTGTAATCCCCAAATTATCCTCTTCACGTCTGGGGTTAATTTTTTTTTTTTTTTTTTAATAGCCTGAACTAGACACTTGCGCCCTCAGTATGAACCTGGTCTTAAAATGTTTCCAGGGGTCATCAGCACAGCCTAGAATATTATTTGCAATCGCCCACACCCCCTGGTTGGAGGCCTTAGCTTCTCATTCCCATCAGCACCTTCCACACCACTGAGTGCAACTTGAGCCTGTAGTGACTGTGCTTACAAGAGACCAAAGGAGGTGATTATTTCATCTTATGTACTTTCTCAATTACTATCCTCCCCGCACAGTCAGGAATGCTGTTCTCTGAACTAGAAAAGGCAAAGTCTTTATTTCCCATGATTTTGAAATCTGGTCACTCACAATGTTGAATTGAACTGACTTGCCCATTCAGGAGGAAAATCTTTACCAACTTGGTGGTGTGGCCTCATAGTCAGTGAGATTAACAAGGGTGAGTATTATCTTTTGATCAGAAAGGAAAAAAAAAAAGAGAGAGAGAGAGATAGCCTTTTCACTTTCACTTAAACTCTACCTACCACATACTCTGGAGAGAGTGACCTTGAAGCTGAAAAGGAATTCAGGAAAAATATCCATGCCTGGAAGTCTGGAATTTTGGATGAGCACAGGGGCATCATCGTTCGGTATTATTAACAGCCTCCCATGTTGATCTCCTACTGTGCACCAGTGACAATCCACGTGTCTGTGTGAGTACTTATGTGCGTGTGTATGTGGAATAGCTCTTTCAATTTAATCCTTTAAAATAAGCCTAAGAAGGAACATTATAAAGATAGGAGACACCACATCTCATGAGCCCACAAAGACTGAAAATACTAGTGCCGACAGAGCTGAGATTAGAACCTATGTCTGAATTGTCCCAAAGTTTGTTCCTCTTGATTTTTCACACAGGTGCTTTGTCCCCAAGAGCAGTTATTTCTACAGATACAAAAGAGAAAAAAATCTGACACAATGGATATAATAAGCAAGGATAAATATCACTGCTACTTCATACCTATATATCAGGATAGTTCACATATGTTTTACTCTGTGAATCCCTCAGGTTAGGGAAAGACTGTTGTGGAGAGGATCTCGAGCTGAGGTTGTGGGTACCTGTGAGGGACACTTAGGTTCACAGTATCAGGAATCTCCAGCATTTCTTGGGCACTCACTGTGTCTAACCCATCATGAAGGCTTTTTGTGACTCTTGCCGTTAGTTGGTGGTCCAGACCCATAAGACGCCAACATTCTTTCACTCATCCCTTCTTTGAACAAATATTAAGCACCTGCTATGCTCCTGGTACTCCTCCAAGTGTCAGGAAAACAGGATGGAAAAGCAGAAAGAGCCCTGGCTTTCCTTTTAAGTGAGGGGGATGGAAAAAAACCAGTAAGACAAATTCAGTCCAATTTGCAACCCTGATATGGGTGCTGAGAGAAATTCAACTAGGTGATGGTGCAGGCAATACCTGTCAGGAAACTAGTTAGATGAGCAGTCTGAGAAAAAGCTGCTTTACGGTGACATCCTGCAGCCTGTCCCTTAGGATTTCAGCCCCCAGTAGCTTTAGTGTCCAACATAATGCAAATTCTCACTAGACCTCGTGTGCTTGTCCCTGATAACCACTCGCTTCCAGCCCAGTGCCCCTTGGTCTTACAGTAATCATTCCAACAATGTAGTGTTTCTTTGTCCTGCAGAAAGGGAGACGACTCCCAGGTCACCAGCAAAAATTTGTGAGTTTATTTTGCAGAAGGAATGAATTCCTTTGAGGAAGTTAGCTGCTGACACTCAGAAATATGATTCTTCGCCCTCATTCTCGGAAGCTGTCCCTGCTCCTGAGCCACATAAACCTCCCTACTGCATCTCTTAGGGAAAATGGATCCAAGGGATCCCACTCTCTTCTGCTCACTCTGGTCAAGCTGAAAAAACCTGTATCTCTCGCACCAGAGTCACAGTGCTTGACTTCAGCTGTGCATCTGATGCATGAGTCTGACGTTGAGGGCCCCACAATAATCTGAGCTAAGTCAGAACGCTATCAGGGACTAGCTACAAGAAGAAGAGAGGAGAGGATTTTAGGCACAAAGTTGTATGGGAAGAATGAGCTTAATGTGCTAGAAAACAGCAGGGAAACCAGCAACACAGTTGGAGTCAGGTCTGGGAGGGCAGGAGACACCCGGGGCCCACATGGTTCTGTAGCCTTGTAGACCTGGAGGAGAATTTAGTTTACTCTGAGTGAATGGGAAATCCTCAGAGGCCTGGGCAGGTAAGTGACATGATCTCATTTACCATTCTCAAAGGACATTCTGGATGCCCAGCAGTGTCAGGGCAGGAGGGGGGGAATGAAAGCAGGGGATGGGGCAAAAAACAAAGATTCCTCTGAGAAGGCGATGCTTTGTCTTGGGGATGCACCTTGAAAGCAAGTACTGTTATTATTCTCATGTTATAACAGAGCACACTGGGACTTGGAGTGATTTAGTGATTTGCTCAAAGTTGGGGAATTGAGATTAGAATCTCATCAGTCTGACTCCTGAAACCCAGCTATTAGATACAATGCTGTCACTCTACAAAGCATGGAAAGGGCTATTCCTGTTTCTTGGGTTTCCTTTGTACCAAGAACACCATCAAACTACACAAAGGAAGGGAAGCCCATAACAGTAGTTCTAGTGTCCACCAGTCTACCAGGTGAGAGATGTTGACCATACATACGAACATTATGCCCGCTTACTGCTCAATGAATCGACTGAAAACAATTCCAACAGCACAGAAATTGTTTTGCTGATGTATTCCCCTTTCATAGAAGCTTCTTTTTATCCAGAAAAAAGGTAATCTGATCTTTCAGGTCAGCATATATATTTGTTCTTCGGATCCACTGACCATTTTGGTGACTCGAAAGTGAGGTACTGTCTTGCACCACCAGCACAATTACAGAAAAGGCTCAATAAAGCGGCTTTGAAAGGTCTTAAGTGTACAGAGAAAAAAAGGAATTGACTCTGAAAACATGAGCTTTCACAACGTGACCCAACTCTCATTACTCACTCTGGTAGAGGCTTACAACCCCCAAATTCATATTCTTCATTTCCTGTGCAGTGGCCCTCAATCTCCCAGCCTCCTGGTCTTCTGTGTCATAGCCCCTGAAACCTTGGCGGCCAGAACTGGCTGCATAAGGCACTGACCTCTACTGTTCTTTTAACCAATCTCTCTATCATTCTTCTAAGTGAATGATTCTTTTCCACAAATAAGGGCTTACTCTAAGCCTCCAAGAAATAGTTAATGCTGGTGATTAATTCCCCCTTCCTACATACTCACTTCAAAGACTCTCGCCCTTAGTGGGCTCTGTAGTTTATTATCTCTTCTTTTGAAGCTAGCAAAGTTTAGTTTGCTTTAAGATAATAGTTCTCTCTCTTGAATATTAATGAAGAATCTCAAGTTTGAAAAACATTAGGGTAAGTGACATAAAAAGCAATCAACCAAGTACAACATCCCCGACTCTATTCTAAAACATTGTTTATTTACTAGAGTGCCCACTATGTGCTCATCTCTCCAAAGTATATGAAATGCAGTTTTTAAAAATCTCATTTACAGTTAAGAATTAGAATAGAGAATTTAATTGTTAGTTAAATTCACTTTATAGTAAGTGCCCATCCCAAAGGGTGTTGTAACCAATTGCTTCCTTCAGCAGGAAGGACCCGTGATGGTGTTGAGACTGGATTGGCACTGCCAAGAAGGACAGGAAAGAGGCAGGTGCTAGTAACTGTTCCCTTGATGCAGTGTCTCCATTTGCTATTTGGAAATAGAAATCCCAGATAAAGACAGTATTTCCTTTAAAGTTAGGTCATGTGCTTATGGCTTGATGACTGCGAAGTGAGGTATGCAGCTTTCAGATCGAGTTTCCAAAGGGAGTTGTCCTTAATAAGCGCTCCCTCAGAACTTCCACTGCCTGAGCCACCCACCTGCCTCCAGACTGCTGCAGGAGAGATAAAGAAGACTCCTAAAATGTTAGAGCCACTGAATTTATGTGCCTCTTGCTTATATTGACTTAGGCTGTATTATAACTAATAAAGAGATGTGGTGATGAGACATTTAGCTAAAGTTCATTGTATTTAAACAACTAAGATGGATGTGGTTAAGTAGAGTGAATTGATGTCAAGAGTTAGGAATACACTAGCTGAAATCTAACCAAACTTAAGGTGAAATATAAACCCAATAGACTAAAAAGCTACTAAAACAAATTAATTGGCTGGAGGATCTATGGACCTCTACCTTGAAAGAAGAAAATTCAAGGGAGAGAATAGAGAAGAAGAGAAGGGGAGGATCTGGGGATATTTAGGAAATCACTGCATGCAACTTACTTTGTTTAGGTTGTAGACTAAATAATATATGATAACATCATTCTTATCTGGCAGTTCTCCACGGTAACTGCTGCTATCTGACTCTTTTCTATGTAGTGTGTTCAAGTTCTTTGTAGAAAGGATTTCTTGCGAGCAGAAACACCTCATTTTTGTTTGCTTTGGGCAACAGAATAATGGTTAAGAGCTCAGGGAAAACTGAGCTTGAAAAACTTGAAAACTGAGCTATCAGAAAAAGGACTTGGGACGCTATAAAAAATGAGAAGCTCTAAACAGGTTTCTTAGTTTAGGACTGGTAGAATCAGAGCAATTTCTTAGACTGGGTTATTAATCTAATAAATCTTTGTTGGAGTTTTACTACAGGCAGGCTTGTTGAGATTAATCTGATTGTGGCCATGCAGAATGAAAGGAAACTCTTTCAGTAAAATCTTCATGTCAGAACACAGTGAATGGGCCTGCATGAATTTTGAGGGCCTTGTAATTGAAAAATTACAATGAAAATAATTTAAGGAATATTCGTGTTTATTTTAACATAAAATATTGTTCTCAATCATTTATAATTGAATACAATTGATGCTCTCTAAAGGTATGTCATATTTTTATAGTGTCCAGTCCTATCTTGGCACATTTTCCTGTGTCCTGGTCACTAAAAGAACAGTTTCTATGTTAAAGTCAAGTGCTGAGGTACAGTCAGGTCTTTTGGGAAAGATAAGGGCTCTACATGCCATCTCCAATGATATGCTGAGACCACTTTGTCTTTGTGGCTCTCAATCTTATTTTCACAGTGCTTAGTCTACATGTCTTTGCTGTGGTTTCCACAACTGCTGTGTCAGCAAAATGCCTTAAATAGGAGAAAGTTAATTCACTGCTCCTGCTGCTGTCCTAGCGAGGCCAGTATCCTAGCAGATCATTTGGGAGCAAGACAGTTAGATGTTATAGTGGTTTAAGGTTTTCCCCCCAAATTCAAGTTTTCCCAGAACCTCAGAGTGTGACCTTATTTGGAAACAGGATCTTTGCAGATGCAATTAGTTAAAATAAAGTCATTTCATCTCTTACATTAGTGGGGGCCCTAAACCCAAAGACTGGCATCTTTATAAGAAAACTAGAAGAAACAGAGAGATACACAGACACACGGAGACAGATACAAAAATACGGAGGCGGAGATGGAAGTGATGGTTTCCAGGCCCGAGAAGGGCCAAGGTTGGAGGGACCCACCAAAAGTCAGGAAAGGGGAGGTAAGGATTCTTCCTAGAAACTTCAGAGGAAACACAGATCTGCTCACATCTTGATTTCAGATTTCTAGCCTCCAGCATGGTGAGACAATACATTTTTGTTGTTTGTGTGGCAATTTGTTACCTCAGCACTGGGAAACAAATACAACTCAGTAGTAAGAGGGATGGGCCTGGATTCTGCTATAAACATCCCCGTGGCACTTTAGATATAAGGCTGCGAGGGCTTGGACACTGCAGCAGAAATGGAAATAAAGAAGTTAATTACTAGCAATAGCACATACATTTTAAAAATCAAAATAAATAAAGGGTTACTGACTTACTAAGATCTGGGGAAGAGAAAGAAGAGAAAACACAAGGTACAGGGATGGGATGGAGAATTCTGAACTGAGAATTAAAAAATCACCCTAATGATTTGTAGCCTCTGTCTCTGGGGGAGAATTCAGAAGGAGCACACACATCGCAGAAGTAGGAAGATGGCTCACGGTTCGCGGGGCCTCTAAGAGCTATTATACTCCTGGTCTACTTTAGCTTTGTTTTAAACAAAGTTTAAAGACTAAGGTCTTTCAGAAGGCTTAGGCAGACAGCATTTTTTAAGGCACACAAGTATATTAAAAAAAAAAAATTTTAATGGTTGCTTTTTATCATTTTAAAAGACTGTATGTTTGGACAACTGCATTTGAAAATAGCATCATTTTTCTAAATATGAAGTTTTAAAGAATGGAAGGTGCAGGTTAAACATCCTGCCCTGGGCATTGGCTACATGTACCCCCCTCACCCATGGACCCTGTCATGCTCCTTTCTCCCTTAGCAAAGTTAAGGTCAGAACCAGGGTGTTGTCTCTCTCTTCTATCCTTCTTTTAACTATGGTCCAAAACGAGACTTGAATAGACAGGAGGAGGGCATTTGGCTACTATTTATATGTATAGAGTAGTCTCCTTTTTCTGGGTTACTCCATAGAACTGTAACTTCATTTGGCAGTTAGAGGTCAAGCCACGGTGACCCTAAATAAGTATTTTTTTTTTAATAGCTCAACTTGATCAAACACACACACAAAATGTGTTTTGGTGCCAAAAAGTGACAGCAATATTTGCCCAGGATGAAAATGTGTTTTTAGCCAACAGCCAAATGGAAACCTGTGTTAGCAGATAAAGGACTAATCATCTCGACTCTAGGACAGCTGTTTTTGTCAAAGACAAATTCCTAAATAAACAAAGTTCAGTGGTGTACTCACAAATAGTCTATTCAGATGAGAAAACCAATCACAAGAGATCTTTCAGGAAAATTGGCAGTGTCTGGCTAAGCAAGCTCCAGGCCGCTGCCTACCTGCAAAGTGAATCATCTGTTATCCCCCTGAGAAGGTACAATCTTCAGCTCAGGGCAGGGGTCAATAGCAGTGCTGTGTGATGGAGGCACACGGTTAAGGCTGTATGCACTCTCTACCTGGTCTGTGAATAAAAGGGCAGAGCCACCTCAGCATTATCATTCCTCCGACCTTCATGAGTGGAGCAGTCCCAGCAGGGGAAAAAAACAGCAGGGGAAGAAAAGGGAAAATTAAAATGTTAAAAACTATATTATAGCTCGTTTGTGACCTTTAAAAAAAAATTAAGACTCGAGAACGTTAGGTGAGAGTGGATACAACGAACTCTGACAGCAGTAAAGTTACAGTCTTTTTTTTTTTTTTCTAAGTGACTTTCTAATAAAATTTTAAACAATAAGCAGACCCTGTGTATTTCTTGCTGGCTGACAGGAAAGAAAATTCAAAATTTTGATCAGAGTTTAACTATTGAAAGAAATGGGCCTTGAGTTTCTGAGCATTCCTCTCTTCTGTAAGCTATTTGCAGGGTTTGTCAAAAGAGTAGGTTCCTATTAATAAGGCAATGCAAAATGCTGCAGATGTAAAGTTATGCAACAATATTCTTTTTCTTTAAACTTCCATATTAGTTGGTTTGCTAAGAGAATATAGCATGACAAGCACACATTTGAAGCCACCAGTGTTATCGTAAGAATATTTCAAGAAAATCTGTGTTAAAAATGATGACAAGTGTCAATATATTCCAACTACCTAGAGCATTCAAATTTAAAAACCAAAACATGATTGTTGTTAGAGCAGTATGCTGAACCCTAAAGACATTACTTGTGCTATGTACAGGATAAAAGGATTTTGTTGTCCCTGAGAAAGGAACCCTTAGGGTTTCTAAGCGTCTTTATCCTTGACAATAAACAACCCAGCTAACGTACAAATCCACCCAGGATATTATAACAATTAAGTATTTCTTCTGCTCTAAAGAAAATAAATCATCTTTCTACTTAGCAAAAGGGAAAAAATGGAGGGTTTTTTTTTTTTTTTCCACTTTCTTTAACGTCTTTGGGTAATCAATGTTCATTTCATGCCGCTGATTCACAAACATTTTATTATCACTTTTACTCACTAAAGGGTGTTTTGTTAGGTTAATGATATTTGTAAATAAGTATTTAATTTCTACTTTTTTACAGATTGGATCATCCCAAACAAATCTATTTAACCTCTAGGCTTAAACTCAGGGTAAATGTAATTTTCGAATAATACTTTGGAAAGATGCACTGACCACACGTAAGGAACATCATTAAAGGTCGGTCAGAATTAATATGGAGATTACCAAGTGTCAGAAGTTGTTTTGCAGAAGCTGCAGAATATGTTTGCAATCTGATTTTGTGGAGTATCTATTACAAATGAGAAAAAAACTCAGTGGTTTTTGCAGAATCCCATTTTCTTAATAGGAAATTGATGAATGACAGCATCTGGCAGGAAGAAAAAAGCATATGGTCCAAATAACTGTTTCTATAGAGGTTAAAAACAGCTTTGGAATTTCTCTAGTTGCCATTTTGATTGACAGACCATCAAATAAATCATTCACTTTTCTTCCCCCCTCCCGTGTTCCCATGTCCTGACAAAGACACAAGGGGGAAATCAGCAGTGTGGTATATGAGAAATTAGACATGTGATGTCCATTAACATAAATGGATTTTTTTGCACCTAATTCTCTACACACCATGCAAAAATCTACCCGCAGGACATGGAGTATGCATGTTTTCTTGTTCTTTCTATTTATAATTTTTAATTATTAATTTAATATATAATTGGTTTCTTTAGAGAATGAAATGCCTAGTAGGTTATCTAAAACACTGTTTTGGAGTCTTGGGGCTTGATGCTGCAAAAAGATGGGCTAATACTGAAAGATGTTATGGTATGTAATACAAACAATGAAAATTAGGCTGAGAGGTCTTGAATGAAGTTGGGCTAATTAAACAATTCTCAGAGTTTAAATTCTTGCTCCCTTCTCCAGGGTCTACTGCCAATCATCTCATCTTGGGGGATTGCTCTGGTTTGCCCTGACCTCCAGGCTCAATTAATAAATGTAACTTCAAATAACTTATCCAATATTTTTACTATAAAAATGAAAAATGTTTTGGTGTTTTCAACTCAACTTCTCTCTCTCTCCTTCCTCTTTTTCAAAGTCAGAGTAAAAACTTAAGAGAACAGTGTAAAAAGGAGGAAGCTTGTCTAATCAAATCACCATGTTCCAGCAGTAATCCTTCCTCATTCGTCCAGTTTCAGCCCAGGCTTTGGTCGTCCATCTTTTGTGACCAGAAACTTCCTATCTCTGGAAGTAGCTTGTTCTGTCACTAGACAGGTCTTTTATGGCAGCTGACCCCCAGGATGGCCCCTAGGATCCTCTGGTGCTAGGATTCTCACTCTTACAGAGCAGTCTCCACCTGCTGACATTGACTAGGCCTTGCTTGTGTAACCAAGAGAATGACAGAGAAGCAGTGGTATGTGACTTCTAAGGCTACTACCATCTTCAGATTGCTATCACTTATACCATTGTTTCTTGCGAAATTCTGCTTCTGTGCAGAGGCACCTAGTGGGGACACACATGTGGAAAGACAATATCCCTTTCCGTCAGCAGAAACTTTGTGAGAAGCTTCAAGCCAGAACCACTCTGCTAAGTCACAACTGACTCCCTGTCCCACAGAAACTGTGAGATAATAAATGTTAATTGTTGTTTTAAGCTTTTAAGCTTGGGATAACTTTTTATGTTGCCTACTTTACATGGAATAGATAAGTGACTAATAATGATTCCATTCAAGTCATTTTGTTATTCTTAGCACACCCTTTGAAGGCTCAGGAAATCAATTAAATCCCCTTTTCATCTGGTAGCAAATTCCCAATGATAGTCCTTCTGACTCTCATCTTGTCCGAGTAGAACATTGTTGGTCCCTTAGTCCTTTGGTGCTCTGTCCTGCCTTCTCATTCCACGTCTTTGTTTGGGTTGGGCCGTCAGCCACTATTACACTGGATGTACGTATTTCCAGTTACCTCTGGTTCACCTACCTATGATGGCTATGAAAGCATCTCAAACTCACAAGATCAGAATTAAGCATTTCATCTGTCATTTTCTTTTCTTTTTTTTTTTTTATTAAATCATAGCTGTGTACATTAATGCAATTATGGGGTACAATGTACTGGGTTTATATACAATTTGAAATACTTTCATGAAACTGGTTAACATAGCCTCCATCACATTTTCTTAGTCATTTTGTTAAGACATTTAAATTCTACACTTAGTATATTTAACATGTACCCTTACAAAATGCACCATAGGTGTAATCCCACCAATTACCCTCCTTCCACCTATCCTCCCCCTTCTTCTCCCCTCCCTCTCCTCTTTCCCCTTCATCTTGGACTGTAGTTGGGTTATAGCTTTCATATGGAAGTGTGGGTGCTTATAAATTGGTTTCATAGTAGGGCTGAGTACATTGGATACTTTTCTTTCATTCTTGAGATACTTTGCTAAGAAGAATATGTTCCAGCTTCATCCATGTAAACATAAAAGAAGTAAAGTCTCCATCTTTTTTAAGACTGCATAATATTCCATGGTGTACATGTACCACAATTTATTAATCCATTCATGGGTTGATGGACACCTGGGCTTCTTCCATGACTTAGCAATTACGATTGGGCTGCAATAAACATTATGGTGCAAATATCTTTGTTACAAAGTGATTTTTGGTATTCTGAGTATATACCTAGTAGAGAAATGGAAGGATCAAATGGCAGGTATATTTTTAGATCTCTAAGTGATCTCCAAACATCTTTCCAAAAGGAAAGTATTAGTTTGCATTCCCACCAGCAGTGCAGAAGTGTTCCGTTTTCTTCACATCCATGCCAACATTTATAGTTTTGGGATTTGTGATGTGGTTGATAGTGATTGAAACAGCATGGTACTGGCACAAAAACAGAGAGATAGATGTATGGAACAGAATAGAGAACCAAGAGATGAACCCAGCTACTTACCATCGTTTGATCTTCAATAAGCCAATCAAAAACATTCAGTGGGGAAAAAACTCCCTATTTAACAAATGGTGCTGTGTGAACTGGCTGGCAACCTGTAGAAACTGGAGCTATATCTTTCACCATTAACAAAGATAGACTCTCACTGGATAGAAGATTTAAACATAAGACATGAAACTATAAAAATACTAGAAGAGAGTGCAGGAAAAACACTTGAAGAAATCGGCCTAGGCGAATATTTTATAAGGAGGACCACCCGGGCAATTGAAGCAACACCAAAAATACACTACTGGCACCTGACCAAACTGAAAAGCTTCTGCACAGCCAAGAACACAGTAAGTAAAGCAAGCAGACAGCCCTCAGAATGGGAGAAGATATTTGCAGGTTATATCTTTGACAAAGGTTCAATAACCAGAATCCACAGAGAACACAAGCATATTAGCAAGCAAAGAATAAGTGATCCCATCTCAGGCTGGTCAAGGGACTTGAAGAGAAACTTCTCTGAAGAAGACAGGCATATGGCCTATAGACATATGAAAAAGTGCTCATCATCCTTAATCATCAAAGAAATGCAAATCAAAACCATTTTGAGGTA
>CAUYPK010064958.1:0-11912 GCA_963574355.1 Loris lydekkerianus
TGAAAAAAATATTTGGAGGTAATGGTTCAAACTTTTCCACATTTAATGAAAACCATAACCCAGAGACCGAAGAAGCTCAGTGAACACCAAGCAGAAGAGACATGGACTGCAATAAACATTCTGGTACAAATATCTTTGTTACAATGGTATTTTTGGTCTTCTGGATACATACCTATTAGAGGAATTATAGGATCAAATGGCAGTTCTATTACTAGATCTCTAAGTATTCTCCAAACATCATTTTTTAGCATAACAATTACAATGGAGTTTCTGCTTACCATCTTCTTTTGATCCTCTCCTTTTGAACATCTGTGTTTCAACTATATCAAATTACTGATATGTCCCTGAATGCATCATACTATTCCCTCAATAAGTTTGCAGAAATAGTACATGTACCTAAAACACCTTTGCCTCTACCTCCACTCACTATTTCCAGCTCCTCAACTCTGCAAATAACTATATAATATCTAGTCAAAATGAACAAAAGAATAATGAGAAAATCCTTCTAAACTGTGTTTTCAGGTTCACTTTTAACAATTTATGTTGGTACCAATGCTTGCTTACATTTGAATTTTCTTTGGAAATAGGTAGAATATCACTTGAAATTGCATTATGTAAGTGGGGATATAGAAGTTTATCTTTTTTATTTAAGTGGTAATTAAGTAGTAATTCAAAATACTTTGAATCTGAAAACGGCTATTTTGCCTACATTATTCATTTTGCTAGCTTGAACTTTTCATTTTGTTCAGGGATTAGAATCCATTAGCATTTCTTCAAGTCTCATTAAAAATAAATTTATCTTTGTGAAGCACATTTTAACATTTATTTTAAGTTAAACTGAAAACCATAATTGGTAGAAATTCATGGAAAAGAGCCTGATTTGTATCAAGTACCATTAATGGGAAAATGGGCTTAAGAAAACAAAGAAAACACAAGGGCAGAAACAAGCAAACAAAAGCGATCTGATGTCTTTGCTAGGGCCTTAACTCAAGCAACTGTTAAGAAGTTTCAACACCAAGGAAGTTTACTAAAATACCTTGCCATTCCCATAATACTCACTGCAGCAATGTAGTCAATATTTTTGCTATACAAAAACTAATTCTCAAAATACAACAGAAGGCTTGAAACTAAATTTCAACACTAAGTAATGCCAATGAAGAAAATAATCTATAAAAACATTGTTATAAAATTCATTTTGCTTAAGAGGAAATTATTTCTAAGACTGTGCATTTTTACTTTACAGATAAGTCAGAAACCTGATGTTACTAAGATCATTTATTAAAGCAACAAAAAGAATTTTCAATCTAGACTTCACTGAAAATATTGGCCTCCAATCAAAGGCTATCTTCTCAACTAGACTTCATTAAACCATACCCTCCCATATACCTTAAAATCTTCCAAACCAGTGCAAATTTCACCCAAAGTACTTTAATTTTTAACATTCCATAAATACAGGGATTTATAATATTTACTTTTAGTTATGTTTCCTCGCAAGTGTATAAGTCTCACAAGGGCAGAAAATTTTGTCTATCTGGTTTTCATTTATAGCTAGGAACCAGAATACTTGCTACATAAGAGTTGATCTGAATAAAACTAGGGCAAGTCAATCATATTAAAGAGCAAAATAGCAAACCAAGTTCTTCGTTTAAATATAATAAAACAAGAAAATGGAACTTTATCTGTCCTGGATCATGTCACAATGTAAACCACTTTGTCGTTCGAATATACTGTCACCGCCATCATTCTCTAACATCTCAACACAGCTCACAACTAACTCTAACATGTCCTGGTTTCGGAACTTCAGTATATATAGGAATTTACTGCATCTGATAAGTAGGTCATTTTAGTTTTGCTCGTCTTGAGTTCTAAAAGTTAAACAGTAAACTATCGTAGGGCTAATATATCTGACTCCTAAAATCTTCAAATTAAATGAAATTCTAACATAGAAAATGTGGACATATTTCACTTTCTCTTTTTCTTCTTGAAGGTATCTCTGATTTGTTGATTTTAAAACACTGATAAATCAAAGAAGTTGCAATTATTGGAGAGGACCAGGATTTATTTGCTATTCTCGAATTGATGGACAGAAAATGAATTTAAAAAGCCACAAAGAAAAAAAAATGCACAATAAAATTACCAACTTATTGATGCTTTTCAAGTTAATAATTACAAGCCTGAAAGAACATCGTTACTTGGTAGATGAAACAATCCTGTTATTTACACATCAAGGTTTGTTTGACACTGAACAAAAACAGGGCTGTTGATGACTGTGCTTAATCTATAAAAAATGTGCCACCCATATTTCTTTATTGAAAACAAGCAAAATGTGCCTGCATTTGGTGGCTCATTTTCTTTTTTCCTGAATACTTCCTATACATTTTACATCTTATCATTAAAACTAACTTTGAACACACAACAATTTGAATTAAGGAGCTGACTCTTTCATCATAAGCCAGAATAAGATTTTTACAAATGAGCTAGACCTTTCTAAATATTTATTCATGGAAATATTATAAAAAATAAAGTTGGACATGGTATACTATATAATGTTGCAAGTGGTGGTAAAATAAAATTCAACATTAAATTTTGCAAATACTTTTTCTTACTTATGGAATATAATTAAAATAAGATAATTTGCTATGTTCTACAGATAACGAAACAGTGGCAGACATGGCTGAAATGTATGAGCTCAACAGCATAGACTTCCACTCACCAAGGTCAGCCTGGCTACAGCTACTGCGGGGTGTCCAGCCTGTCGGCAACAGAGACCAGCACTGTGTCCTCATATTACACCCTTCCCAGGGACTGATCAGCTAGCTACCTGGGGGCACCTTGATTATATTGCATGGCTTCCGTCATGGAAGTGGCAATGTTTGTTTTGTTTCTGCTGAAATAGACACTTATGCTAGGTGTGGAAACTCAAAGAATGCTCCTGGAAATATTTCCTTTTGTAGGCCCACAGAATGCCCGGTCTACTCTCAGGGCCTTACAGTCAGCATCGCTTCTCATCAAGGAACTCATTTCACAGTAAATGAAAGGTACCAATGGGTCCATGTACAAACAATTTGCTGGTCTTTCCACAGTCCCCTCTGTCCTCAAGAAGCTGGTGGATGTCCCTTGACAACTTGTTACCATGCCAGACAGTCACAATACCCTGCAGGGCTGGGGCAAAGTTCTCCATAAGGCTGTACAGCTCTGATTCAGCATTCAATATCTGATGCTCTTAATTCCATAGTCAGCTTTTATAGGTTCAAGAATCAAAGGTGGAGGCGGGACACAGTGATTTGCTCTTACAATCCTAGAGACCAACAAGAGCAAGAGGGAGAAACTTGTCTCTACAAAAAATAGCCAGGTGTGGCAGCATGCACCTGTGGTCCAGCATTCTAGCTACAACCAAAGAGACTCTGGAGGAAACAAACCAAAAAAAAAAAAAAAGGAGGAGGAGGAGAAGGAAGGGGAGAGGGAAAGGGAGATGGACGGGGGGGAGGAGAAGGGGGAAGAGGAGGGGGAAGAGGAGGATTGGGAGGAGGAGGAAGAGAGGAGGACTGGAAGCAGCAATGCTCACTTACTCCTAATGATCCACTAACAAAATGTTTGCTTCTTATACCTGTGACCTCATCTTCTTCTCACCCAAAGGTTTTAGTACCAACGGGAAGAAAGAATGCTTCCGTTAGGAGACACAAAAACAATTCCATTAAATTGGAAATGAGGCTGTTACCTGACCACTTTAGGCTCCTTATGCTTCTTAGTCAACAGGCAAAGAAAGGAGTCACTGTTTGGGCTGGGATGAATGATCCCGACCACTCAAGGAAAATTAGACGACTACTCCACAAGGGAAATAAGCAAGAGTATGTCTAGAACACAGAAGATCCCTCTGAGCATCTATTATTATTACCATACATGGTGATTAAGGTGAACGAAAAAGGACAACCCAATTCAGGCAGGACTAATAATGGTCCAGACTCAGGAATGAAGGTGTAGGTTACTTCACTAGCTAAAGAAACATAACCACTTAAGGTGCTTCCTAGTCAGGGAACGTACAGCAGGTAGCGGAGGAAGGTAGCTGTACCTTCTACTTATCATCCTGTGACCACTGGCAGAAATGAAGCTAGCAGGTGTCAGGAATATTCCTTATTTTTATGTAGATGGGTGTGTGTGTGTCTAATATCTTTGTTTTCTTCCCTCCTTTATCTCCTTATCACATAAAATGTATTGACTTTATATATTACTATTTAAACATTGTTAACAACATCATAGTATTTAAGTTTCAGAGTCTCTAAAAGAACAGTGAATACTACATAAAAACTTTTCATTCTTTTCTGTCAAAAGAATTATGACATTTTCATCATAAGGAAAATAGTTATATAGGTTTACCTCACTCTATTGTCCTTTGCTTTGTTGCACTTTACAGATACTGTGGTTTTTTTTTTTTGTTTGTTTTGTTTTTTTTTTTTTTTAGTTTTTGTCCAGGGCTGGGTTTGAACCCACCACCTCCGGCATATGAGGCTGGCGTGCTACTCCTTTGAGTCACAGGCACAGCCAGATATTGTGTTTGTCTAACAGATTGAAATTTTATGGTAACCATGGTCAAGCAAGTCTGTACCACTTTGTCAAGGGTATTATCTTATTTTGTGTCTGTGTTGCATTTTGATAATAATTTTTCCTTATTATTACGTATGTTACAATGATTTGTGATCTTTGATATTACCATTGTAATTGTTTCCATATACCACCAACCACGCCCATAGAAGTCAGCAAAGTTAATCAATAAATGTGTGTGTTCTGACTGCTCCACCATTTCTGTCTACTCTTCCTCTGTTTATATCCCTCTTCTCAGACCTCCTCCCTGCACCAAAACACACAATACTATACCACTTAATGTCCCTACAGGGGCCTCTGAGCATCCAACTGAAAAGAAGAGTCACACATTTCTTTCACTTTAAATCAGAAGTTAGAAATGATCAAGCTCAGTGAGGAAGGCAAATTGAAAGCAAAGAGCAAAAGCTAGATTTTTTGTGCCAAAAAGGGAGCCAAGTAGGGCATGCAAATGAAAAGTTCTTGAGTGGAATTAAAAGTGCTACTCCAGTCAACACAAGAAGGCTAGTGCTTTTAAAAATTATGCTAAATCTACTCTGCTTGTGCTCTACAAATGAAACAACAAATCTTGGGCGATAGTACATCTGTTTACGACATTGTTCACTGAATATTTTAAGCCCACTGTTCAGACCTGCTAGTAAGAAAATAAGATCCCTTTCAAAATATTACTACTCCTTGATAATGCACCTGGTCGCACAAGAGGTCGGATAGAGATGTGCAAGGAGATAAATGTTTTCATGCCTACTAACAGAATATCTGTTTTGCAGCCAAAGTTTCCAGGAGTAATTTCAGCCTTTAAGTCTCATTATTTATAAGAAACACTTTTTGTAAGACTACAGCTGCCACGCATAGTGTATCCTCTGATGGCTCAGGGCCAAGTAACTTGAAAATCTTCTGGAAAGGATTCCCATGCCATTAAAAAGATGTGTGATGCTTGGAGGAAATAAAAATGTTAATAGAGAAGTTAGGAAGAATGTTATTTCAATCCTCATGAATAACTTGGAGGGATCAGGACTTTAGCAGAAGAAATTGCCCCAAATGTAGTAAAAATGGCAAGGGAACTAGTAATAGAGGTGGAGCCTGAAGAGGAGCTGAATTGCTGCAAGGTCAAGGCCAAACTTGAACGGATGAGAAGTTCCTTCTTACGGATGAGAATGGGAAGTGGTTTCTTGAGATTCACTCTACTCCTGGTGAAGATGGTGTTATTATAGTTGAAATGACAACAAAGAATTTGAATGTGACATAAATTTAGTTGATAAAACAGTTACAGGGTTTGAGAAAGAAATCCTACTGTGGGTAATATGCTGTCAAACAGTGTGGCATGCTACAGAGAAATGTTACACAAAAGGAAGAGTCAATCACTGTGATAACTATCACTGCCGTCATATTTAAGAAATGGCCACAGCCACCCAGCCTTCAGCAGTGACCATCCTAATTGGTCAGCAACCAAAAACATGAAGACAAGAACCTCCACAGCAAAAAGGTATGAAGGCTTGGATAATTGAATTGTTAGTATTTTTAGCAATAAAATATTTTTTAATTAAAGTATGTACCTTTTATGGATAATGCTATTTCACACCCAGTAGATTATGGTAGTGTGTAAACGTAACTTTCACATTCACTGAGAAACTTAAAACTTTGTATGACTAATTTTATTGCAATGTTCTAGAAATGAACCTAAAATATCTCTGAGGTAGCCCTGTAACATGTTAAGCACAAGTGTGATGTGACCTGGTTGCTGTTTTTTGTATGTAAATTAAGTATTGTTTAAGAAAGTGTGTATGAGTACCATGTTGACAAAGAGTACATTTGTGATGGTTAGTTTTGCTCATTTGGCTAGGACAAGGTCCTCAGATATTTGGTTGAATATGTCTAAATGTCTATGTAAAAGTAAATTCAAGATGAGATTAACATTTAAAGCAGTGGGTTTTGACTAAACCGGATGATGTGCCTGGATGTGGGTGGGCCGTACCAGATCAGTTGACAGCCTCCAGAGGGGGAAAAAAAAAAAAAAAAAAAGCGTTCTCCAAAATTATACCTCCATCCAGCCACTGGCCTACCCTACTAATTTTGAACTTGCAAGCCTTCCTAAGTGCATGAGCCAATTACTCAAAATCACAATCTCCATCTCCCCCAATCTCCAAATATTGGTTCTGTTTCTCTGGAAAACCTTGACTAATACAGGAGGCTTCTCTGTTCTGTGTTTTAGAATAAAGAAACAGATGAGTAAGGCTCTTTGCTTTCCTCCCAAGTACCTTCGGTCTCATCTCCAGATGAATTACCCCAAATAACTCTAAACCCAAATAAGCCGCGTTTCTTCATGCCTCTCCTTTTCTCCTCTTCTGCTTCCATTCACTCTGTTATTCTCCCACTTCCTTTGAAAACCTAATCCTTACGTGTCCTTTAACATTCACCTCAAACAGCACCTGCCAGCATCATTCTCTGACGTATACCTGGGTAGGACTACTTCTGTATCTCTATAAATGTTCTTGTGTTTTGTAATTATTTGTTAAGTAAAATTTCTTGTGCCATAATATATTTAAAAAACAAATGCTAAAATTCCTTTACAATATAAAAAATAAGTACCTAAATACAAACAAATAAAAATTTGAATTAAAAAAATTAATAGGAAAGATATTTTTTCCTGAAAGTTTGAGCCAAAAATGTGGTGCACATTGTATGTGGGAGTGAAATATACATGGAAAAATATGGCATTTTTTGTTGCTGCTCAAATTCTTCCAGCTTTGGCCACAGGGAACCTTTTCAGTTGGTACTTCTGTCCCTATGTTCCTTTGACACGGCCTCATCATTGTGGGTGTATGTTTTTTTGGTTTTGTTTTATTTAATTTTGTTTTCACTCTTTATTACTTTCTGGCATAAGAGGATATTCCAAGCTCATTATGTATATTTCCATCTCCAGGTATAGAATCAACTATTTCTCTAAGTAGCTTCTGATCCCTTTTATTGGAGAATGTTATTAGAATGAAAGATACAAATTCTACCTATATATCTAGGTATTTACATTTGGGTGTCATTATTTCTAAGCTCCCTCAGCTGATAAAGAGTGCCAAAAAGATGCATACACAAAGTAAAAAAAGGTATTAAAACTATAATTCTCAAGTCACGTTTCCCTTCTGCAATTATAAAAGGTGCCTAAATATGACTTGTATTTTTTTTCTTAACAGTATGCACTGAGCATTACAATTTTTTTTTTTTTTTTTTTTTTTTTTTTACAGAGTCTCACTTTGTCACCTTTGGTAGAGTGCTGTGGCGTCATAGCTCACAGAAACCTCAAACTCCTGAGCTTAAGTGATTCTTTTGCCTCAGCCTCCCGAGTAGCTGGGACTACAGGCACCACTTGCCTTGGCCTCCCAAGTGCTGGGATTACAGGCGTGAGCCACCGTGGCCAGCCTGAGCATTACAATTTTAATACAAATTTTCTTTTCTTAAAATGTGTATACTTTTATGGAACTCTGTATGTGTGTATACATGAACACATGTATAAACACTCATCTATCAACATTTCTAAATGTGCCCATCTGGGTCTCTATTAAGACAGACGTGAGTTTACACTGTTGTTTCCATCTCGTATTCACCAGTGCATGGACTGTTCCAGCCTCTTCCCCATGTCTGTCTTCAACCTCTCATTTCAACTGTACCTCCTCCACCTGCAAACATTTACTTAATTGTTCAATTGCAGTAAACATCTTCTCTATAGTGGTTCCAGGGGGAATGGATTTTATCAGCTCGAACGTAGTACTTCTGTGTACTTCACTTGGCCTTCTGTCTAGAGACTCCACTCATACTCACAGTTAGGCCAATATAATTTCCCTCCACTCCCTTTAGTAACATTATTGCAATTATTTGTAGCTCATTTAGATTATCTTTTTATGGTTAAATGTCATCTTGTAATCACATAAACTTCCTAAATGATTTAAAAATTTTCTCTACATGAAGTCTCGTGCTTTGTGCTATAAAGTTTATGCATTTTGGCAAATGTGTAGTCCTATGTATCCACTATTATAGTATCATACAGAATAGATTGACAACTGTAAAAGAATAAAAGAATCATGTGCTCACCTAAGCAACCCAACTCCCTCACCAAATCCACCACGCCAACTACTGATACGTTTATCAACCCTGTAACAACATAAATGAAACCGTATACAGTATGTTGCCATTCAGTCTGATTTTTGTCACATAGTATGGATTTAAGTTCCATTCATACCTTTTCTTAGCTTGATGGCTATTCCTTTTTATTGCCAAATGGTTTTACGTTTTGTGGATAAGCAAGTTTGTTTATTCATTTACCTATTGAAGGTCATTTGATTTGCTCATGGTGTTGTAATTAGGTGTAAATCTGTTCTAAATATTTGTATAGACGGTTTTGTGGGCATAAGCTTTCGGACAGTTAGGGTAGGGATCTAGGTGTATAATTGCTGTCCCATATGATAAGACTATCTTTACTCTGCATGACTCTGTCAACCCAAGCATTTCTTTATATATGTATTTTTCATCTGTATTACCTTTTATGTTGTGGTGTCTGTTCAGATATTATGCCTATTTCCAAATGAATTTGTGGTGTCTTAATGCTGAATGTTAAGAGTTCTTCGCATACTTTAGATACAGATGCTTTGTCAGATGTTTGCTTTACATGTATTTTCTCCCACTAATTGGTCTGACTTTTCATTCCCTTGAAGGTGTCCTTTGCAACGTAGATTTTAATGTTAGTAAAGTCCAATTTATCAGTTCTTTTCTTTCACAGATTATACTCTTTGTGTTATATCGAACAGCCTATCAACAAACCTAAAGTCAAATAGATTTCTTTTATGATTTATTTTTGAAGTTTTATACTTTTGCATTTTATATGTAGTAGTACGATCAATTTCTAATTATAATAATTTGTGTATAAGGCATAAGATCTGTTTAGTCTTCTACATAGACTATAATGCCATCTGTGAAAAAATTTAGCTTTATTATTTCTTTCTGGCATGTAAAATTTATTTTGTTTCTGTGTTTCTACATTATCTAGGTAGTTCATTATAATGCTCAACAGGAGTGGTAAGAGAGAACATCTCTGCCTCTTACTGTAGAGGAAACATTCAGCAATTTCTCACCATAACTACTATTGAGCTATCTCACACACACACACACACACACACACACACACGTCTTCCACTGACTTCCATACGTTCCCTTCTATTCCTAGGTTTTTGAGATTTTCACCATGAAAAGACATTAAATTTTGTCTAATGCATTTTCTGCATCTGCCAATTTATTTATCACCCAGTAAATATGGTGAATTACATATATTAATTCATACACGTTGAATCAACATTGCATTCCTGGAAAGAACTACACTTGGTCATGATGTTTTAATCTCTCTTCTATGTTGCTTGATTTAAATTACTTAACATTGTTAAGCATTTTTGACTCTAGGATCATGGGAGATATCCGATATTGGTCTTCTACAGATTTTCTTTTTATAATGCCAATCTATTTTTGGCATTGGAGCAATGCTGTCCTCATAAGATAAAGTGGAAAGTATCCCTTCTGTTTCCATTGTCTAGATGATGTTGGGTTGAATTAGCATTATTTCCTTGATAAATGTTTGATATAATACACCAGTAAAGCCATCTAACCCTGGTAACTTTCTTTCTAAAAAAGTTACTAAATATCAATTCAATGTCTTTAATAGATACAGAGATATTTAAGTTATCTGTTTCTCCTTGAGTGAGCTTTGGTAATTTGTGACTTTCAAGCTTCACTTGCCAGTACCTTAAAAGCAAGTGTGGCTATTTCTTCTCTGATGTCTTTTTTAACGATAGTGTTATTCACTCATCCACCTGCTATAATCACCCAATATGCCATTACTATTATTACTTGAGATAACAGTTGTCTTTTGGATCAATGGAGAATGAGAAAACTAAAATATTTTAGTTTACCTTCACCAATTTCTTCTCTGAGCCCTTCTAGTCTTTAAGTAGATCCAGGTTTCCAATCTATATCGTTTCTCTTCTACTTGACAAACTTCTTCGATCATTTCTTCCTGGGAAAGTCTGCTGGCACTGACTTACTCTTTTTGTCTAAGAAAACCTTTATTTCTTCTTCACTCTGACGAATGATTTCAGTGAATATAAAATTTTATTTATTTATTTTTTTAATTTATTTTAGCAATTTTTTCCTTTAGCAATTCAAATATTTTACCCTACTCTCTTCATGCTTGCGTGGTTTCTGATGAGAAATTTGCTGCAATTTTTTACTCTTGTTTCTTTGTATGGAAGGTGTTTTCCTTTCTTTGCCTTCCGGCAAGATTCTCCTTTCTTTTTGTTTTCCTGTAGTTTGAATATGAGATTTATTTTATGCAGTGCTTATCACATCCCATTAAACCTGGTAATCTTCTCAACTTCTTTATTAAAGAACCTGTGATAAGTTTAGATATTCTTAATCTTTCTTTTCTTACAAAAGCCATGCCCTAAGTAATGGACTATGTGGCAAAATTGTAACTTTTTTTTTTTAAATATATGCCCCCTTTTTAGCTGAGGCTGAGAGCAAATTAATGAAATCCATTTTGCTGAGTTGTTCTCTGCCCTTTTTATCTGAAGAGAATAGACCGTCTACATTTCATAGGATAGTAGAATCAAAGGAAATTTAGATCTTTTAAGTCTTGACTGAGGATCTGAGAAAAAAAAATCAGGAATCTCCAGTGAACCCTTGGGGCACAACTACTTGGGTATATTGTTGTCCTCCTCAGGTAAAGGGGAAAGTCAGTGATTGTTCTGTTCTGAAGGCGAAAAAAGGCAGATCAAAAATCCATTACAGGGAAGCAGGTGCCTTTACGTAGAATTGATGACAGGATCAAATTTAGCTTCCATGGTAGGAGAAGGTAAAAGACCACAATTTTGTTGATAGCTCTGAGGTCATTAACA
Organism: Loris lydekkerianus; assembly: GCA_963574355.1. Classification (NCBI taxonomy): domain Eukaryota; kingdom Metazoa; phylum Chordata; class Mammalia; order Primates; family Lorisidae; genus Loris; species Loris lydekkerianus. The sequence continues at coordinate 11,526 of CAUYPK010064958.1, forward strand.
AAGTAATATCCTCATTCATGTGGTTTCTTTACAGGAACAAATCATTTTCCTCAGTTGTTCGGCTTCCTTTCTGAAAGGACAGGAAAGTGACAAGGGCCAGTGTAGCACATGAGAAAGTCTGCGGGTATAAAGCCTTCCACTGGATAAAAGATTTAAACCTAAGACATGAAACTATAAAAATACTTGAAGAAAGTGCAGGGAAAACTCTTGAAGGAATCGGCCTGGGTGAATATTTTATGAGGAGGAACTCCCCAGGCAATTGAAGCAGTATCAAAAATACACTATTGGGACCTGATCAAACTAAAAAGCTTCTGCACAGCCAAGAACATAGTGAGTAAAGCAAGCAGACAGCCCTCAGAATGGGAGAAAATATTTGCAGGTTATACC
>CAUYPK010064959.1:0-19993 GCA_963574355.1 Loris lydekkerianus
TTTTCTTTGAAGCTATGGTGAAGGGAGTTGTGTCCTTAATTAACCTCTCATCTTGGCTGTTGTTGGCACATAGAAAGGCAACTGACTTGTGGACATTGATTTTATATCCTGAGACATTACTGTATTTTTTGATGACTTCCAGGAGTCTTGTGGTTGAGTCTTTGGGGTTCTCTAAGTATAAGATCATATCATCAGCAAAGAGGAAGAGTTTGAACTCCTCTGCTCCCATTTGGATGCCCTTTATTTTCTTGTCTTGTCTAATTGTATTGGCTAGAAATTCCAGCACTATATTGAATAGTAATGATGACAGAAGACAACCTTGTCTGGTTCCAGTTCTAAGAGAAAAAGCTTTCAGTTTTACTCCATTCAGTAAAATATTAGCTGTGGGTTTGTCATAGATAGCTTTGATCAGTTTAAGAAATGTGTCATCTATGCCTATACTCTTCAGTATTCTAATTAGAAAAAGATGCTGGATTTTATCAAATGCTTTTTCTGCATCTATTGAGAGAATCATATAGTCTTTGGTTTTGCTTCTGTTGATATGGTGAATAACATTTATAAACTTGCATATATTAATTATAATTAATCCCCTAGCCTTGCATCCCTGGGATTAAATCTACTTGATCATGAGGTATGATTTTTTGATGATAAGCTGTAATCTATTGGCTAGGATTTTGTTGAAAATTTTTGCATCTATATTCATTAGTGAAATTTGTCTGAATTTCTCCTTTTTAGTTGGGTCTTTTCCTGGTTTTGGTATCAGGGTGATGTTTGCTTTGTAGAATGTGTTGGGGGAAGATCCCTTCCTCCTCAATTTTTTGGAATACTTTCTGCAGTATGGGAATAAGCAGTTCTTTGAAGGTGTGATATAATTCACATGTAAAGCCATTCAGACCTGGGCATTGTTTTTTTTTTGGGGGGGGGGGCTTTTTATATTGCTACTTTGATCTCAGTGCTTGAAATTGATCTTTTCAGGAGATCTATTTCATCTGGGCTAAGTCTAGGGAGAGGGTGTGATTTCAAATATTGACACATTTCCTTCACATTGTCAAATTTCTGGGTATAGAGTTTCTAGCAGTATTCAGAAATGATCTCTTGTATCTCTGTGGCATCAGTTGTTATTTCCCCTTTATCATTTCTGATTGAGGTTACTAGAGATTTTTTTTTTTTATTTCTAGGTAGTCTGGCCAAAGGTTTATCTATTTTATTTAACATCAGCTCCTTATTTCATTGATTTTCTGAATGATTCTTTTGTTTTCAATTTTATTAATCTCTGATTTAATTTTGGATAGTTCTTTTCTTCTGCTGGGTTTAGGTTTAGATTGTTCTTCTTTTTACAATTCCATATGATGGCTTGTGAGTTTATTGATGCACTCTCTGTTTTTTTCAGTTGTAGGCGTCTAAAGCAGTAAATTTTCCTCTCAGGAATGTTTTTGCTGTATCCCACAGGTTTCGGTAGCTTGTGTCTTCATTGTTGTTGTGCTCAATGAAGTTACTGATTTCCTCTTTTATTTCTTCCTGCGCCCAACTGTCATTTAGCATAAGGTTGTTTAACTTTGATGCCTTTGTGTGAGGCTGAACATTTTTATTGAAGTTAAGTTCTACTTTTAGTGCCTTGTGGTCTGAAAAGATGCAAGGTAAAATTTCAATTCTTTTAATTCTGTTGAGGTTTGTTTTGTGTCCCAGGATATGATCAATTTTGGAAAATGTTCTATGGGATGATGAGAAGAATGTATATTCTTTATTTTGGGGTTGGAATGTTCTATATACGTCTATCAAGCACAATTGTTCTAAGGTTACAATTAAGTCCCTTATGTTTTGGGTTAGTTTCTATTTAGAAGATATGCCTAACTCTGTAAGATGAGTGTTCAAGTCCCCTGTTATTATGGTGTTATAGGATATCATATTGCTCTGACTAATTAAGGTCTTTTTCAGGACCTGGGAGCATTTAAGTTGGGTGCATAAATATTTAGAATTGAAATGTCTTCTTCTGGTATTTTTCTCTTGACCCTTATGAAATATTCATTTTTGTCTTTTTTGACATTAGTTGCTTTAAATCCAGTTGTATCTGAAAACAAAATTGTAACCCCTAGCTTGGCGCCCATAGCACCATGGTTATGGCATCAGCCACATACATTGAGGGTGGCAGGTTCAAACCAAACTCAGGCCAGCTAAACAATTGCAATAAAATAATAGCCAGGCATTCTGGCAGCCACCTATAGCTCCAGCTACTGGGGAGGCTGAGGCAAGAGAATTGCTTAAGCCCAAGAGTTTGAGTTTGCTGTGAGCTGTGATGCCATGGTGCTATACTGAGGGTGACATTGTAAGAATTTCAAAAAAAAAAAAAAAAAAAAAAAAAAAAAAAAAGATTGCAACCCCTCTTTTCTTCTGAATTTCATTTGCCTGAAAAATTGTCCCCAAACCCTTAAGTCTGAGTTTTAATTTGTCTTTTGAGGCTAGGTGTGTTTCTTGCAAACAGCAAATGGATGGCTTGTGTTTTTCAATACAATCAGCTAGTCTATGCCTCTTCAGTGGGTAATTCATGCCATTAACATTTATCGAGATAATTGATAAGTGTGGAGGCATTCTATTCATCTTATTTTGTGAAAGTCCATTTCTTAGTTTTATCTTTTGCATCATTGTGGATGCTAGGTTCTGTCTTTCAATTTCTGGGTGCTTACTTCGCTGGTGGTCCATTGTGATGGTCAGCGGGTAGAATAGGTTGAAGTATTTCCTTAGAACTTATCTTGATGTGGAAAACTTCCTTAATGTTTGCTTATCAATAAAAATTTTGATTTCTACATCAATTTTAAAGCTTAGCTTAGTAGGATATAGAATTCTGGGCTGGAGATTATTTTGTTTAAATACATTAAAGGTAGAAGACCATTGTCTTCTGGCATGACAAGTTTCATTAGAGAAGTCTGCAGTCATCCTGATGGATTTGCCTCTGTAGGTCAATTGGCACATACTTTGGGCAGCTTTTAAAATCTTTTGTTTTGTCTTGACTTTGGACAGGTTCATCACAATGTGTCTTGGAGAAGCTCTATTAGAGTTGAAGCAACCTGGGGTCCAACATCTCTCTGAAAGGAGTATGTCAGAATGTTTGGTGATATTTGGGAAATTTTCATTTATAATATTCTCTAGAATGGCTTTCAGTCCTCTGGAGCATTCTTCTTCCCCTTCTAGGATACCTATAACCTGTATGTTTGAATGCTTCATAAAGCCCCATAATTCTGTTAGTGAATGTTCTGCTTTCTCTCTTTTCTTCTACCTCTTTAACTATCTGTGTATCTCAAGAGCTTTGTCCTCTACCTCTGAGATTCTTTCTTCTGCATGGTCTAATCTATTGTTGATACTTTCTATTTTATCTTTAATTTCCCTAATTGACTGCTTCAATTTCTTCAGCTCTGCTATGTCCTTTCTATATTCTCTGTATTGTTCATCTCTTAATTGATTCTGTTTTTAGATTTCCTTTTGGTTCTTTACCACTTTCTCAACAATTTCCTTAATTGTTTTCATCATCTGTACTTTAAATTCCCCTTCTGTCATTTCTAACGTTTTTAATAGGTGGAATCCTTTGCAGTAGCTACTTCATGGTCCCTTGAGGGGGTTGCTCTGGACTGGTTTTTCATGTTGCCAGGATTTTTCTGCTGATTGTTCCTCATGAGTATTTTCTTTTATCTGTGTTCTTGTCCTCATTTTCCTTTCATTTCCTCTTGCTCTTTAAGTTACCATGCCCCGGCCTAAGGTTTCAATGAGTCCCTTTGGTACAGAACTAAAAGGATGAGAAGATTGAACAACAAGAAGGGAAAAAAGATTTTAAAAAATAAATAAATAAAAAGGAGAGGGCGTGAGTAAAAGGGAATATTGACAAAAAGCAGAGAGGCACAGAAAGAGGGAGACAGGAGTAATAAAGGGATACAGTGGGTACTTTGACCCAACTAAAAATGCCCAGCCTTTGGGGGTTCTGGGTTGGATGGTTCCCTTGAGGTCAGCAGCTCTTTGTCAGCCTGAGAAGACACAGTACCCCACCTCTACCAAATAGAGAGGAAAGGCAAAAATAGTAGAAATCAAACCAAAACAAACAAGCAGAAAACATTACAGGATAAAATTGGGGGGAAATCTAAATAACAGGGGCAGAAACACTAGCAAAAATGAAGTTCTTATTGTTAAATAAGGCAACAGTGGAAAAACACATTTAAACTAGAAAAATGAAGAAATAAAAAAAACTAGGGTGAAAATGTCAAAATAAAAAAAATAGCAGTATGTACATCTTGCTGAATATTGTCCGGGAACAGGTGATCTTCTGGGATATGAGATGCTAATCACAATGCTGATATAACTGTATAAGGTGGAGACTGGAGGCCTGTGATAACTTCTTAGTGAATTTCTCCTCAGTCTACCTAGAAGACATTTTAAATTGTTAAACTTGGCTAAGCAGAAGTTTTCCAAGGAAAGAACTTGTTGCTGGGATCTCTTCTGAAGTGGCTTCCCACTGATCCTGTATGCCAAAAATCAGCCTTACTCTAAGCCCCTGAGGGCTGAGGCTGCAGGCAGCCCTCCTACTGCCAAATACTGAAAGCTCTGCTCTTCCCCAGCATCTCAGTCTTGGCCTTTGGTGCTGCTCACAGTCATTAGATCACTCGCCCAAGGTATCCCAGCCCTAGCCTAGCTCTGCAACCCTGAGGGTGGATCCTGCAAGGCAGTTGTCCCACAATGGCTGCACATGCAGCCCACAGCCAAACAATATTAGTTCCTTTCCGGCCCAGTGGCTCAGTCCTGGACCCTGGACAATACTTAAAGTCATCTGTACCCTCACCCAAGTTCTCCCAAGGTGATTCCACTGATTGCCCAAGTCCAAAAATTCAAAACAACCCACAGGGAAGGCCTTCCCTGTCTGCAATCTCGCTGCTATTGTAGTTACAGCTACAGCAGCCTCATATCTAATGCAACTAGTTGCCATTTCTCTACTGCTTTTGTCCTCCTCCTGGGGTCTAGAAATCTCTCACTGTCTCCCTGCATCCCCAAAGGGATGTCTCTGGGCAGAGCCTACAAGGCAGAGGTGCCTGGAGTCTTCTTTCCCCAATCTCACCAGGCCTGGTTGCAAAGAAACTATTACTCAGCTGCCATCTTGCTCCCTTCTCCAAGAGAATACATTTTTAAATGGAAAACAATCTCAGGTATCCACATTCATGGATAGGAAGACTCAATATTCTCAAGACATCAGTTCTTCCTAGCTTGATCTTCCAGCCTTCACCCCCAGGTAAGCCAACTGTCCCCTTCCTAGCCACACCCCCTCAGCATCCTTTTATAACAAGAGCACTTAAGAAAATGGACATAAGTGGCACATTTTTTAAGGTGATTGAAGCCATTTGTGACAAACTGACAGCTAACATTATACTGAATGGAGTAAAAAAAAAGCTTTTCCACTTAGAACTGGAACCAGACAAGGATGTCCACTATCACCACTATTATTCAACATAGTTGTGGAAGTTCTAGTCAATGTAATCAGGAAGAGAAGGATATAAATAGCATCCAAATTGGGGTAGAGGAGGTCAAACTCTCATTCTTTGCTGATGATATGATCTTATACTTAGAGAACCCCAGAGATGCAATCACAAGACTCCTGGAGTTGATCAAGAAACACAGTGTCATCTGAGGGTATAAAATAAATGTCTACAAATCAGTAGCCTTTGTATATGCCAATAACAGCCAAGTTGAGAAGCAAATCAAGGACACAATTCCCTTTACATTTGCTTCAAAGAAAATAAAATACTTAGGAATATACCTAACAAAAGAGGTGAAGAATCTTTACAAAGAGAATTAGAAATCCTAAAAACAGAAATTGCTATGACACTAACAAATGAAAGAACACACCATGCTCTTGGCTGGGAAGCATCAACATTGCCAAAATGTTTATCCCACTCAATCTACAGATTCAATGCAGTCCCCGTTAAAATACCTGGAAAAAACAGTACTTCATTTTGCATGGAACCAGAAAAAACCCTGTGTGCTTAAGGATATTCTTAGTAATAAAAAACAAAGTCAGAGGCATCACCCTACCAGACTTCAAGCTATATTATAAGTCCACAGTAATCAAAGCAGCACAGTATTGGCACAAAAATAGAGACATAGACATATTTAACAAAATAGAAAACTAAGAGATGAAACAAGTCTGTATTTGTCATCAGACATTTGATAAACTAAACAGGAGCATACAATGGGTAAAAGAATCCCTATTCAACAAATGGTGTTGGGAGACTATATAATTCCATGTAAAGGACTATAACTGGGCCCACATCTTTCACCACTTACAAAGATTGACTCAATATGGATAAAAGACTTAAATTTAAGACATGAAATGATAAAAATCTTAGAAGAAAATGTAGAGAAAACTCTTGACAATGTTGGACTGGAGAAATATTTTATAATAAAGACTTCAACAGCCATAACAACAAGAAAAATTAACAAATAGGGCTTAAGCTGAAAAGCTTCTCCACAGCTAAGGACGCAACAATTAAAGCAAAAAGACATCCTTCAGAAAAGATATTTGCAGGGTGTGAATCTGACAAAAGGTTGATAACTAGAATCTACAGAGAACTCAATTTAATCAACAAAAAAAGAATAAATAATCCCATCTACCACTGGGCAAGTGATATGAACAGAACCTTCTCTGATGAAGACAGATGAAGGGCTAACAAACATTTGAAAAAATGCTCATCATCCCTGATTGTCAGAGACATGCAAATCAAAACGACCCTGTGATATTACCTAATCCCAGTGAGAAAAGCCCACATTACAGTCTCAAAGCTGCAGATGCTAGCATGGATGTGGAGAGAAGGGAATACTTTTACACTGATGGTGGGGGTTTCAAACTGATACAACCTCTTTGAAAGGAAGTATGAAGAATTTTTAAAGAACTAAAAGTCAACCTTCCATTTGATCCTGCAATCCCATTACTAGGTTTTTACCCAGAAGAACACAAATAATTTTACCACAAAGACATTTGCACCAGAATATTTATTGCAGCTCAATTCACAATTGCCAAGTCATGGAAGCAACCCAAATGCCCATCAATTCATGAATGAATTAACAAAAGGTGGCATATGTATCCCATGGAATACTATTCAGGCATAAGAAAAGATGGAGACTTTACATCTTTTGTGTTTACCTGGAGTTGAATTCTTCTTAGTTAAAGTACCTCAAGAAGGGAGGAAAAGTATTCAATGTACATGATATAAATATGAAACCAATACATAAACAAAAACATGCCCACGTGAAACAAAAATGCAAGTGTAGACTAACCATGGGGAGGGAAGAAGTGAGCAGGGGAGGGAGGAGGACAGAGGAGAGAGGGCAATTAATAATATGCACAATGTGAGGGTGTTCAGCACACCCCTTGAGTGAAGAGCTCTTCTATACCTTGAACTTTACCTTGGAAATGAGAACAATAAAACCTAAAAATTTGTACCCTCATATTAATTTGAAATAAACAGAAAGTTAAAAAAAAAAAAAAATCTTTCCCATATGTGTCAAGTGATTAAGTGACTAACCCTGGAAATAAGGTGTGGAAGAACAGTTCTGTCCTGTTGGTTTGTGACTAGCAGGCATTTATTTCCTTTATAGTAAGATGCCATTTACAATAATAATAAGGAGACTTGCTGCCATCACACTTTAGAGTTCGAATTTTGAGGCTTTGTAAGACCTTGAGCTCATTGGTTGATCTGTGTCTTGGTTTCCCACTGACACGATGGTAATAAAACATACTACACAGTGTCATCTGAAAGGGTTAAAGGAATTATTAACATGTCACATGCTCAACTCGGTAGCTGTTTTGTAGAAAGTTCCCTGTTCAGGTTGGCAAGGATGAATGTGTGCTGGCCCCTGTGCCCACTAAGGTCTCAGCCTGTGACATAGACATCTCAGACACAAGACCTCTGCAAGAATGAGTGACAAGCTATGGGAGACTTTCAAGGCTGGCACCTACGGATAATAGCCTCCATTCACGACCTTTCTGAATCTGCATTCCAACCTTGTGAAGGCCTATTTCCACTATGCAGCAGCAAACACTGAAACCCAGAGAAGTCCTAAGTTGTGCTCAAGCTCACCTGGTGCTGGCACACTGCAGATGTCTAAGGCACTGTAAGAGCTGAATCCTGCCTAAGTGTCAGCCTCTTTTGTTCTGTCAGCCTTCCTCACAAATATCAGGCATTTTCATGCCTCTATACCCCAGAAATGAATGTTTTTTTCTGCTTCTCCTACCCTCCCTTTCCCACCTCTTCTGAGGTCACAGGACAGGCTACACAATTGTTGCTACTCATTGATGGTCTATTGTCCCCCATCACCGAAGATTCAGAGGTTCATGTGACTGGGCTGAGAATCATTGTTTATGTTTATCAAAGATGGGCTTTGAAGAAATGTTGAACAGTAGGTTCAGAGGAGAAATGTATGCTGTTCTGGCTTTATGAGGACTGACATGATTCTGTCCTTAAACCTTTGAGGAATTGGACAGAGCTGCTTACTGCAAGTTGCTGGGCAAGAGTGCACAGAGGAGGCAGACCCCGACCTCAGAAAGTCCCTTCCTAGAGAGTGAGGAGCTATCGCTGAGGGTCTGGATGAAGTGCTTCCTCATTAGGTTCACTGGCTGAAGAACCCTGGGCTGTGCCCGGAAGAGCCCCTGTGCAGGCTGAGAAGGGAAGACTCACCTGCAGGGCAAGAGGGACTGTGAGCTGGGCTATGGGGGCTTGCCCTCCAGGATGGAGGTCAGAGGTCAGCTAGGCTGGGCAGCCCCAAGGAGGAGGACTGAGATGGACAATCCCCAGGGTCATGCTTATTTAGGAGCATCAGAGGAAAAACAGTGTGGGAAAGTCCCATGTGGTGGGACAAAGGGGAGAAGTTCTCATCATTTCTTTCCATTCTACCCTGGTCTTGGCTGGTGCCTTAAAATGGGGCTTTGGAATCTGTCCTCAGCCTGTGCCTGAGCTAGATGCCCAAACATGCTGGTGGTGCCCACGCTAGAGGGTGCGGATGGTAAGAAGGCCCAGGCCCACCCATTGTCCACCCCAGGTCCTCATGGATATTACCCTGCCCCCCACACTAAGAGCACCTCACTGTCCCCCCAGGGTAGCCAACGGCACCAAGGATCTGGGATCCTGCCTGAGCTGCCTTCCTTCAAGCCAGAGCCTCTGGGGTCTCTAGAACAGCCACATTTGACCACCATCTCAAAACCAACATGGTGCTTTTATTAGAAAAACTCACAGTCTGACTTCTCCAGAAGGGGCCAATTCTGGATATGGACGTCCAGCCTGGGAGCAGGACTGACCTTCACCCCCATAGGGCACTGGGCCAGGACTTTGTGGTATGGAATCCAGAACCCTATGCCCAGCCACTCAACTCTGACTTGAGGAGACATGGGGGCCTGGCCCTCAGGGAGCCTGATTGCTGTTTTTGAGCCTCTCCATTGCTCCATGACAGTATTAGAGGAAGTGGGCGTGTCAAGTCTCATCTGGGCATTGAAAATTGTGTTCCATATCACTTCCTCAGGCATATTAGCAGAAAAAGTGTTCTCAGTCAAGTCATTCTTGCTCTGCTTTCTGAAGGCGTCCTCAGAGGTTATGTCCTGGACCATACCTTTCTGGGAGCTGAAAAAAACAACAACTCTGAGGCACCTTCTTCTGTGCCCAAACCTGCATTCCTGAGAGGTGGGGCTTTCTCCCTCCCACAGGTCCCCAGCCCAGGAGCCCAAGAGGGAACCTCACCTTCAGACGCAGCCCTGCTCTGTCTCTCAACCCAACCAGACCCTCTCTTTTATGTGTCCTTGGGTTTGGTCTATTATCCTCATCACTAGCATTTACTGAGCCCTTGCCATATGCCAAAGCCTGTGTCACTGGTGTATGTGGGTGTAATCCTCTCAGACACTGTGGAAGGGGTAGGCTGGACTACATCTGCATTACCTCTATGTGCTACAGTGTTCTTATCTGTAAAATGGAATAATCACAGGATATATCTCACATGTGGTTGTTTTGAGGACAAAGTGACATACTGCACATGAAGTTAGACAATTAAGTTTGGAAACTCATCCTGGAAAGGGTGCTACAGTTGTAATTGCAGTATATAGCTACATTTGCCTTTGATGGACTTCCCTTGAGAAATTATGTTGTAATTCCCCATCTAGTCCACCTTCAAAGCAATTTTGGAACTTTTTCTTGAATAACCATTAGAACCGTGTTATACGAGGTCTGAAAATTAAGTTTGCAAGCTTGCCATGAAGCACTTACATTGGCAACATTGTATAAACAACTCAGCAAGGTTTCATAACTTTTTAATATCTGTGTCTCATAGTTGGGTTGTGTGTAGTGGTGTCTTGATGAGTAGCATTCATATTCTTTTTTTTTTAGAGACAGAGTCTCACTTTATTGCCCTCAGTAGAGTGCTGTGGAATCACAGCTCACAGCAACCTCCAGCTCTTGGGCTTAGGCGATTCTCTTGTCTCAGCCTCCCGAGTAGCTGGGACTACAGGTGTCCACCACAATGCTGGCTATTTTTTAGTTGCAGTTTGGCCGGGGCCAGGTTCGAACCAGCCACCCTCAGTATATGGGGCCGGCACCCTACCAACTGACCCACAGGTACCACCCGACATTCATATTCTTGTTGTGTGTTTCTGTGGACACACAATGACAACTCTGGTAGTTATTACAGAAAAAAGAAAAGTTCCAAAATTGCTTTGAAGATTAGACTGCAGACTGGTGTCAGTGCATAGCTTCCCAGGAGAGTACTTCAAAGGTGACTGCAGTGATAGTCATCACTCATGAGGTATGTAGCACTTTATTTAGGATGAGTTTCTTAGACCTCATACACAACAGGACCTGCCATATGGTAAACAACACAGGTTAGCCTTTTCATTACTATGTTATTATTCCATTTTGAAAATGAAGAACCTGAGTCTCAGAGGTATGAGGTAACTTCCTTGTGCACTTCCTTGTCCACTAGGAAGTGGTAGCACAGAATAGAAATCCAGGCCCTCTGGCTAAAGAGCCTATGTCCTCAAGAACTCTGCAGCATTGCACTTGCCCTCTCTACAGTGGGGCATACTCCTATTCATCCTTCAAAGCCCTACTCAAATGTTCTGACTGCCCCCTAAATTAAAGTTCTTTTCTTATTAGATCCTATAGGTCCTGCACATCCTGTTCTCAGAGGCCACTAGTGAAAACTGTTTGCACATATGTCTCCTCATAAACTATGACTTGCTCAAGGGTGGGGACCTCTCACTTCTTGTTGACAGCTCAGCCGTTGCATAATGCCCAGTGCATGTTGTTCTGGTGAGGGTTTGAGGGAGGGAGGGAAGGAGGTGGGTGGTGGGCAGCAGGGCAGGAGAAGGCGACTCCTGTAGTTTAGAGCAGAGGGCACTGTAGGACCTCACGCAGTCTCTGTTCCACTCTGGCACTTACCCCAAGTCCAGGGAGAGAGTGATGGGTTCATTGGCATAACCCCCAGTAGGGATGGTCACATCAAGGGCACACTTAGGGGACAAGAGGCCAGCAGTGCCCAAGGAGGTGCTAGGTGGAGCCCAGTTCTCAAATGGAGTCCTGGGATACTGGGTCCAAGAGGCCAGAGGTATTAATGAAGCCTGGGTCATTTAGGAGGAGCAGAGAGTTCACCAACAGGAAAGAAGCTGTCCTAGGGAGCCAGTTCCAAGCCAGTACTCTGCACCCTGGGAGAGAAAGGAGCCCAGGGGATCTCTGGAGGCTCCTGGAAGGTATGCCCCAAATAGTTCCTCTATCCACAGGGGCAGACATGGTCAAGGAAAGAGGAGACCTTGACCCAGCAAGGTCAGGAGAGCCAGGCAGGATGGGAGTTGGCAGAAGCTGGGCTGCTCTGGACCTGGGCAGACAGCAGTATCCAGAAGAGCTGGGTAATTTGTGTGTACTCAGATCTTTCTGAGAAATGGGCACAGATGGACAATACCTGACTTCTCTCAGTGCCAAGGACATCATAACTGGGCCACTTGCTGGCAGAGGTAGGGCCTGGCAGACCTACCTCTTTTGTAGGAAGTACTGCAGGTTTTTGGATAGGGGCCAATTTCCTGGTGTCTGGCAGCACAGAGGAGAAGCCTAAGCCCACAAGAACTGAGACGCAGCAGAGAAATATTGGTAAGAGGGAGGGGGCCTGGCTGATCATTCTCATGGAAGAAATAGATCCAGCCCCAAAGACCAGAGTTATCAGCCCCAGACCCGTGGTCCTGAAAGTAGAGAAAGTTCATCTGGAGGCCTCTGGGCCAAGGCTGCCTGGGGTCAGGGAGGCAGCTGCCTAAGAGCCCACACCCTCCAGTCACCACTATGTCCCATCTCACTCTTTCTTCTGGGCCTCCCTCGTGAGGGTCAGGAAGGGGAGAGGTAAGGACAACGCAGTGCTGTGTGGATGCGGGGGCCAAAGGCACTGGCAGTGATGCTGGATGGGCAGGAAGATGTTCCCCCACCACCAACCATGGGACAAGGCTGAGCCTCAGAGGGACCCAAACATGTTCCAGGCAGTGGAGGGTGCAGGGTGGAGACTGAGTCAGACCACCTGGGGTGTAAACCCATCTCTGACTCTTACTATGACTTTGGTCAAGTGCCTTTATGTCTCTGGTTTTGCTTTCCAAAATATGGTTAATGGAAGTGTTTGTGAGATTTTTTTTATTATTGTTGTTGTTGTTAAACAAGATAATCTATTTAAACCATTCAGTACTGTGCTCATCACCAGATGAATGCTGAATCTCAGCTGCTGCATTTGCCTTGTAATTGTCTGTCCCTCCACATGCCCCCTTGCCCAGCAGACCCCATACCTGAAGACGGTGGGGAGGATCTGGGCTTGGTAGCTGTACAACACAGTGCAAGTGGCATCCAGGCTGAACTCTCCAAGCACAATTGCCAGGATCCTTATGGATATCAGTTCTGTAGCTAGACAATACGATTACATGAATCTAAGGCCATTCTCCCCTCGAGGCATGTGGGGGAGTCCTGCTCATCAGCCCTCTCCCAAAAGGCATCTGAACAGTCCTCAGATGTTCAGCTGACCAGGTGGTAGGGAGGGCTGTTCAGCTCAGGCATTCAGTCAGAGGGTCAGTGAGCCAGGCTGGAAGTTAGGACATCTGCAGTGGGAGAGTTGGTCAGTGTGGGTGGGGAGGCCCCAGGCTTCTACCTACAGGAATCTGTCCTCTGTTTCACTGCTTCACCCAGCATGACCCCACCCACCCACCTGTTCCTCCTCAAGCCTCCACTCAGGGCCAGGCCTGCATCCTCTGTGCCAGGATCCCACCCAGGGCTCTCCCATATGAGCTCTGTTAGGTGGTCAGGGCAGCAGGCCTTTGCTCCTGGGGCCTGAACTGCTGAGTTTAGTGCTAATTGTCCCAGGACTCCCCACCTTGATCTAGTAGATGTGCATGTTGAAGTGGTAACACAGGTGTGGTAGCACTGGAGCCCTTGTTCTCCTGAACCATTAACCTCTGCAGACCCCGCCCCAGCTTCACGCTGGATCTGGCTTTTTTTGACTCTGGGATGAAATCGGAGTATCCACTATTAGTCTGTTCCTAGTTTCTCTCACACATGTAAGAGTTTCCCATATTTCTGCTTGACCCAATACATATAGACCACTTTTTAAGAAAACCACAAAAATCCAGGCATGGTGGTTCAAGCCTAGCATTCTAGCACTCAGGACAGCCCAGACGGAAGACTCCTCTGAGGTAACAGTTTGAGTCCAGGCTGGGCATTTTACTAAAAATATAAAAATTACTCAACTATAGTGGTGAGTCCTGTATAGTACTAGCTACTCTGGATGCTGAGGGAGGATGATGGTTTTGAGGCCAGGCAGAGTTTGAGGATATACTGAACTAGGCTGACACCACAGCACTCTGGCCAGACTACTGAGCAAGACTCTGTGCCACCCCACAAAAATCAAACAAAAACTCTGCCATGCAATACATACTTAATAATGAATTTGTTTCCCATTTTGTGTTAGCTAATCAACATTGTCCACATTTCTGGGAGGCAGGGTCCCAGTGGAGGCACACATAGTTTCAGCACCCAGAGAAAGGGAGGGAGCCCCTCAAAAACAGACCTGGACACAGCCTTCCTGTCCCGGTCCACACCCCACAGGGCTTTGGACTCAGAAATTCTTAGTGGGTGTACATTGGCACCTCCCCTTGGCTCTCCAGCGCCGTGTGCTGGGAATGTTCATTGTCTAGGGCTTGCCAACATTTTGAAAATATTTCCTGTCCTGTTTCCTTTTCTAGTGGAGATCCCACACGAGCAGGGAGCTGAGCCTTGGGAAGGACAGGCTTCCAAGCGAGAACAGCTCCTCAGAACTGAATGGACATTCTGCTCAACTTTTAGAGGCCAGTTTATTCCTGGAAGTTAAGATTAATAGGGATTACCCAGGCAAAGGGGCTGCAGAAGAGAGGAGGGCCTGGTGTAGAAATTGAAAGAATATTTTTGCTGTTATCTGTTCACATTTAACAATAGATCTACTTCTGGAGTGGATTGGAATCAGCTGGGAAAGGCTGTCCACTGTCCCAGACAAGGATCTTGTCATTTCTCTAAACAGCACATCTTCCTGTCTCAGGCCTCTGACTTATGGGCACCTTGTCTTCTCGATCCTCCCAGGAAGGGGAAGGGTTGAGGGTTGGCACCCCTCTGGAGCCACAGTAGCAGGATTATGCGTTATGGGAGAGGAGCCGAGACTCAGGTGTCTCCTTGGGTGGCCAGGTCACAAGTGCTGGGCAGGTTCTGGGGAAGGGGAGCCACACCTTCATGGAAGAAATGGAGGTTCAGGGTCATGAAGGCAGCTATGAGGAGAGACACAGCCAGGCTCCACTTTATCCCCAGCTGCTCCACAACAAAGATAAGCAACAGCCGAGGACATGCCCCCATGACACCAAGGACAATATATCTGAGGTAGATGTTCACACCAATATCTGTCATCATGAAGCCCATGGTAAAATAGCTGTAACTGATGGTAAACCTGGAGAGCCAGGAGAAACATATACACAGACAGACATATACAGGGCAGAGCCAGGGATAAAGACATGGGTAGAAGAGAGAGGGTCAGGACAGGAATGAGTGAGAGAGAGAAGTTGGCACAGAAACCCATTCTGTTTGTCACTGGGTCCTCTCCCTGTGGCCTGGCCATTCCCTGTTCCCTCACGAGTCTCTGGCCTACAAATCTCATTACAGTGCCCCAAAGCCAGCTCTGGATGCTCACCACACAATGGTAAACACCACAGTTAGCTCATAGAGTTGCTTATTATTATAGAAGTCCAAGATTGATGCCTTGATCATATTCTTTCCGGGAAGCTGCAGCTGTAAGCTAGACAGGACCAGCCAGAGACTAGCTGAGATGAGACCCAGCTTTCTTCCCACCCCCACAGGACCCATAAAATCTGTCCCAGGTGGCTTCCCATCTGCGCTTGGCAGGGTTCAGTTTTGCTGCCACCATGGTCCTAAGAAGTGGGCTGGGATCAGCCTCTGGATGAGAAGGAAAAGGGCCTTTCCATAACTGCTGCCCTACTCCTGGCCTGAAGCCTCCTACCTCATTAAGCAGAGTGAGAGGTATGGTCTTCTTGTTCACACTGGCTGCATAGCACAGCACTTTCTTAGGCTCCTCCACGTTCCCATTCACCATCAGCCACCGAGGGGACTCTGGGACCATCCTGCATGGCCCAACACTCTCTTATCTCACCATTTCAGGATGCACCAGAGACCCACGTTGGCCCACCCCAGACTCAGAGTTGACCATCAGTCTCAGCTGAGGTGAGTTGAGATGTTGGAACCTTAATTAAAGGCCACCCCAACCTCAAGCTGCCCTCTGCTCCTCCCTGGCTATCAGCCCTGCTCCTGTGTAACCTACACACAGAACCTGATTACTGCTTGGTGACACCCTGGCCACCTGCTACCCGTGCTTTCTGCCTCCTTTACTTACTCTCAGTCTTCTCCAAGATCTCAGGGGACCTCTTCGCCTGCCCAAGGAGGCAGAGGGCACAACACACCCAGCCCATACTCCCTAGTAGAGACTCTGTTCTCATAGCTGGAATTTATCTTGTTTCCCAGACTTACCAACATCCTGGAGAATGTGACAGGGTAGGAATCCACATCTCACCCAGGGCTTGACCCTGCTTGGCTGCAGGGAAGGGTGAATGAAACCTCCACTCTGTCCTGTCTCTCCCCTGCCACATCCTCTTTGTCCCTGGCCTCAGAATAACTATCCCTTCATATCCTTCTAGCCTGTCAGTATCCACACAGATTAACATGTAAAGCGCTTCTGTGCCAGGAGCTGTGCACAGCACCCTTACATATATAGTTTTATTTAATCCTCACTGAAATCTGGACCCAGTATGATTGTCCTAATTGAATTCTCAGCCTCAAGGAGTAGGGGCTTTCCCAAGGTCACAGAGCTAGAGCTGACCCCACCTCAGTCCCTGGAGCAAGTACAACCTGTTCACAGAACTATGCCATCACCTCTGCTCATTTCTTTCACCACCACGCCCTTCCTGACTAAGACTCTGTGGCTGGTTACTGGAAACATACACTCAGGACACTGGAGACAACTTAATTCCCTCTACTGTCCTACCCATCCTCCCTTCCTTCAGAGTCCAACATCAGCTTTTTCTCCCCAAAAGCTGAGAAAGTCCACTAAAAACAAGCATCAGAGATTCTGGCAGGGTGTGGTAAACCTAGCACTCTGGGAAGCTGAGGTGGGTGGATTGCCAGAGCTCAAGAGTTCAAGATCAGTCTGAGCAAGAGTGATAACCCTTTTCTAAAAATAGCCAGGCGTTGTGGTGGGCCGCTGAAGTCCCAGCTACTTGGGAGGCTGAGGCAAGAGAATTGCTTGAATCTAAGAGTTTTAGATTGCTATGAGCTATGATGCCATGGCAGTCTACCAATGGTAACAAAGTGAGACACTGCCTCAAAAAAAAACCAAACTGAGATTCTTCAAAAAGCTGGGAGATTGACCATATGCCTACTACCACAGGAATTTTTAAAAGATAGCAATTCTCAGGAACAAAGGGAACGGAGGAGAACTGTGACAAATGCACAGAAGCCCAAAAGTCGGGGGAGGAGCACTTCTGATCATGTCAGCAGGTGCTCTGCTCTGAATGTCTGTATCCCCCCAAGTTCATATGCTGACATTTATCTCCAGTGCAACAGTATTAAGAGGTGGGACCTTTAAAGGGGGATTAAGTCATGAGGGAAGAGCCTCTTAA
The DNA here is from genome assembly GCA_963574355.1 of Loris lydekkerianus. Classification (NCBI taxonomy): domain Eukaryota; kingdom Metazoa; phylum Chordata; class Mammalia; order Primates; family Lorisidae; genus Loris; species Loris lydekkerianus. The sequence continues at coordinate 17,237 of CAUYPK010064959.1, forward strand.
ATGGGATATGTAACTTTACGTGAGAAGCCCAAGGAAGCTTGTTTATGGCCTTCCACCATGTGAAGATGCAGCAAGGAGGCACCATCCATGAGGCTTCATCAGATACTGAAATGGCTGGTGCCTTGACCTTGGACTTCCTAGGTTCCACAACAGTGAGCAACAAACTTCTGTTGTATATTAACTACCTGACCAGAAATATTCATTAAATGGACCAAGACAAATGGTACCAAGAGTGAGGAGCTGCCATAACAAATGTGGAAGCAAGTTTGGAAGTAGGTAATGGACGGAGGCTGGAAATGTTTGGAGGTACATGGGAAAAGCCTGAATAGCCACTAATGGAATGTTAAGTATGACTCTGGTGAGGGCTCAGTAGAAGAGGAGCAGGTAAAGAAAGCCTCAATCTTCTTAGAGATGACCTAAGAGGTCTCAAATAGAATGGTGATTGAAATGTGGACAGTGAGGAAATTCTGCTGTAGTCTCAGATGGAAATGAAGAATATGATATTGGAAACTGGACTAAAAGCAAATCTTGTGACAAAATGGCAAAGAGGTCGGCTGAATGATAATCATGTTTCATTGTGTTATGGAAGAAGGGACTTGTGAGTGATGATATAGGACATTTGGCAGAAGAAATCGCTGCATGGTTTCCGTCTCTTGACTGTTTATTATAAAATGCAAATAGACAGAGAGAAATTAAAGACAGACCTCATCATCAAAGGGAAGCAAAACTTAAAGATTTGTGAAATTCTCAGCTTGGACATGTTTGTTCCATTTTCAAAATTACAACGGTGTGTTTGGGACATCGTTGGATGTGGCCTAGGTACTGTTCGAAAAAGAGGCTGGTGTGGGTCAGAAGAGGCCAGGTGCTATTGATGAAGATACTAAACAGTGGCTCAGTGCCTTTAGCTCAAGCGGCTAGGGCACCAGCCACATACACCGGAGCTGGCAGGTTTGAATCCAGTCTGGGCCTGCCAAACAACAACGACAAGTACAACCGAAAAATGATCAGGCATTGTGGCAGGTGCCTGTAGTCCCAGCTGCTTGGGAAGTTGAGGCAAGAGAATCACTTAAGCCCAGGAGTTTGAGGTTGCTGTGAGCTGTGACGTCATAGCACTCTACTCAGGGTGATGACTTGAGAGTCTGTCTCAAAAGAAAAAAAAAAAAAAGAAGAAGAAGAAGAAGATACTAAACAGTGACCTCAATGGCATGTGGAGATTGTTCTTCTCCTGCCCTCACAGGCCCAGATTGCCAAGGCAAAGGGACAGAACTATGTGACAACAGAGATGGGCAGACACTCACAAAACATTGGTGCTCACTGCTGGGAGCTGCACCAACTCTATGCTCCCACATTCAGATGCAGCCATCCTCAGCCAACCCACGTGTAACTCCAGTGCAATAACATAGTGGCTGTTCCTCCTGAGGTCATGGGTAATAAATCATGGCAGTGTTCATGTGGTGCCACCTCTACAGGAGCCCACTATATGAGAGCTGTGTGTATAATCCTGCCTCCACCTAGATTTCCAAGGATGCCTGAAGAGCGTCTGTGCTTAGGGAGGGAAGACTGCCACAGTGACAGGGCTGCCATGGTGAGCCAAATCCATGGGAGGCAGGGTCACCCTACACACCCCAGTCTTCCAGAGCCTCCATCTTGCAAGTCCAGCCTGGGATAGCTGCAGGCACTTGACTCCAACGACTGAGAGATGCTGCTTGGGCTGCACCCAGCAAAGCCCCAGGGGTGGAGTTGCCCAGAGCCTTGGAGGACAACACCTTCCCCAGTGTGTGTAGAAGGCAGGACCTTGAATCAAAGGAAATAATTCTGGAGCCTTAAGAGGTGATATTTTTGGTTTGGGCTCGAATTATCCTGAGCATTGCTCCCAGAAGGGTTCCTGAGAAGTCTGTGATTAAGATATCTGGTAAACCACACGTTTCCAAGAAAAAGTCTCAACAGTAAAAAGAAATTCAAAAAGAAAAACTGATGCTGGTGAAGAGTTGTCAGAGAAAAAAGGTAGAAACTCAGGAAAAAGAAATAAAAATCATGTAAAGTGTCTGTCTTCTAAAGGACAAAGCATACTAATATAAAACATGTAGACCCTCCTGGATCTCTGGAAGAGCTGCGCCAGGACCACAATCTACATCCTCCCAGACGTCTGTAAAAGCTGCGTCCATGCAGACCAAAGTAAGAGCTGTGCTGGGAACTGCTACCCTGCCTGTGGAGCCTCCCCTGACCAGGAACTCTGGAACCCGCACAACCCCGCGTCCTCCCTCCTGTACCCTCCCTTCCTCCACAACACCCGCTCATCTGGCCAGGGACTCTGGTAGCCACATGCTCTCCAGAGCCCTCCCTGCCTCTGTCCAGAGCCCTTCTCCTGTCCAGAGACTGCTTGAGCCTTGGGCCCTCTGTGCCAAAGTCGCTGGGTGCCAGGCACTCCCAGAACCATGTGCACCACCCCCAACCTCTTGCTCTGGTGTCACACGGGGCTGTCACACTCCAGAACTGCTTCCACAACCAGAACTCCCTGGCTGGGGCAGCCCCAGAAGAGCTACACAGGGTCACTCCCTAAAAAGATTCAGCAACAATAGAGTGACCCCCCTAATCTCGGAGAGACACCACCCTAACTCTGAGGATGGCCAGAGGCAACAGTGAAAAACAATCATGAGATGAAATCAAATAAAAAACTCTGACAATATGAATAATCAGAGTAGATCAACTCCCCCAAGGAACAATGGGGCAGACACAGCACAAGATCCCATGCACAAA